>CM069143.1:66746973-66769846 GCA_035221665.1 Okamejei kenojei | reverse complement strand
TAGGGATTTAGGATGACGGAAGGCTATAAATCCCCACCTGAATGGTCCCTGCAACCCAGGTACTCAAGGAAGTGGCTCCAGTATCGTGGAGCATGGTGATCATTTTTCCAATGTTCATATCACCAGATCATTTCCTGTGGATTGGAAGGGTACTAATTTCATCCCACGTTTTAAGAAAGGCGGGAGAGAGAAAACAGGGAATTTATTGACCAGCCAGCCTACATCAGTGGTGGGAAGATGCTGGAGTCGATTATTAACGATGAAAGAAGCGGCACGTTTGAATAGCAGAACAGGATCGGTCCAAGTCAGCATGGATTTACGATGGGAAATCATGCTGAACTAATCTTTGAATTTTTTTGGAGTGTAACTACGGGGAAAATGGACAAGGACAGCAATGGATGTAGTGTAACCTGGACTTTTCGAAAGCATTTGATAAGGTCCCCCCACATAGGAGATTAGTGGGCAAAATGATGCACATGGTAAGGGGCAGAGTGCTGACCTGGATAGAGAAGTGGGTGCAGACAGAAACAAAGAGTAGGATTATCGAGTCCTTTCCAATGGCAGGGGAGTTGACTAGTGGGGTACCGCAGGCATCGGAGCCTGGACCCGCTAGCTTTTTAACAATATACAACAATTATTTGGATGAAGGGATTCAAAGTAACATTAGCAAATTTGCAGATGACACAAAGCTGGGTGGCAGTGTGAACTGTGAGGAGTGTGAGAGATAAAGTGATTAAACCCCAAAGTAAGGAGTTTTAAAGAGAATTCGAACTGAGAGGGGCTGAGAGAGGATCGACCACAGCGTGTCTGAGAGTTGCCAACCCATCTTGAGTCCTTGAGTAAGAAGTATAGCCTTGTATACATAAAGGAGTGATGTAGAGAGATCCATATCAGTGGAAGGAAGTGATAGATGGGACCCTTGTCACTATAGCTTAGCTTTAGTACTGATATAGGAGAACTGAGAGGTTCACTAGGAGTGAGTAAACTAGGTAGGTCATGAGCAACTGAGCATTGCATAATAGATAAATGAATATTTACAACACCCCCCTGTCAAGAACTGCTCATTACCATGAACATGTTTTTGGAACAGCAATGTCATGAATGGAGGGTGCGAGGGGATGTACGGTGGGGATGTACCAACAGATTGTGCACCTCCGACCCTGATGGAGAAGGGTTCCGGAGGTGAGGTTGAATGTAAGATTCTGTGTAAAAGGGGATGACTTCTTTGGCTTCGGGTGGTCTCGATTTGGAGAGGACCCAGGTCTGCTGCAGAGGTCGAGAGGAATAAATAACTCTTGCTTTCCAAGAATTAGTCTTTGAAGTAATTAATTGTGAGCACAAAGCGTATCTCACAAATTGGGGGCTTCTCCGGGATCGCCACACCGGCTGCTTGGTGGAGGCAAAGAAGGAGGGGAAGGTGCCCCTGCTGATTTCAGCAGTCTCTGATCTCCTTGCTTGCCATCAGCAGTTTGAGCGAGTGGATATTCGTTGAAAAGACTCGGAAGCAAGAGGGGTGTAAGGAAATAATACGTCCGGGATGGTCGAGCGATTCTTGTTGCAACAGGACCCAGGTATGAAAAGCGAACTATTAAGTATTGCCAGGCGACCGGGCTGTCGGACGGGAATAGTCCACCGTACACGAGGGAAACCGGAATGGGAAAAGTAAGGTCCGGGGACCTGGATGAGGCTCATACTGATGTGAGCCTAACATTCCGCCCGATAGACCGTTGGGCGAATGTTGGATGGGTAAGGGAACACCCGGGGTAAGAAGTAAGGAAACTATGATAAAGCTTTGTTACTCTTTGAGAGGCCAAAGGAGCCTATTCGAGGAGCGCAGGGTGTGGCCGCGGTTGGGTTTAAAATGAGGACTGGGTGGACAGGCGTTGAATGTTTTGTGAATGAAAGACAAACGCCGAATAAATAGAAAAGGAATATGGCCTCATCTGGAAACCCAAAAATTTTTAAAAAGGAATGCAAAGTTTTAATGGAAACCCCTTGGGACTGGCTGAACAAATTGATCATTTCCTAGGGCCAAAAAATGTTTTTATGAAAAATATTGAGTTGGTTTCAGACAAACATCTCATTGAAGTAAGAATGGAACTGAATGTGATGTGTGTAAAAAAACCGTTTTTGTATGATGAGGAAGTTTTGTATATGGATAGGTTTGTGTGCTGTGGCCACATGTTGAAGGGTATGTGTTGTTTTTCTTTAAGAAATTGTAAGCAATGGGGAGGTTATTGTAAGGTAACGGAAACGCTGTAATCATCGCAATCATGAAAAAAGGGGAAGTTGGAAAATGTAGGTTTTCTTCTTCTATAGATTTCTTCATTAAGTTTATTTGGTAAAATTGTTAGTCATAGTGGTAATTTAAACAGAATTGGAATTTGGGAATTTGTAGGGAATTGGTTTTGATACAAATTAGAAATAAGTTAATTGCGGAACAACAAGCGCGTTGTATGGTTGGTTTAGATAAACATTCTGGTTTGGAGATAGTGGTAATAATAAAATGGGGCTCAGGAAAAAAAGGAGTTTGGCAGACAAGAGTCCAATAAGGAAGTGGGTTTACTTCAGAAGAAAGACAGATTTCCATACAGGCAGGAGAAGGGGTTACTAGCTCAAGTCGGGAGCAGTAAAATATCCCATTACTGCATCCGATTGGATAACCAATCAGAAGAATTATGAGAGAATCCGCAGGAGATAATAATCAAGGAATCAGAGAAGCCGTTCCCAAGGGAACAGAATTCGTACGGGCTTTTGAGAATCACAAACAAAGGACGATCCTCCACAGTGTTTCTTACCAAAAGGTTATGGAATTCCTGTCAGTATTTCGGGTTAGACCCGATTCAGACGCAGGTCAGCAGTTGTTAAAGTTAATTTTGTAATAAAACAAAATCATGGCAAGATATTAGAAAGAAATGGGAAAAATTGGAAATTGAATGACAAACCTTGAATCACTTGGTAACAAGGCTCAAAGGTAATGTAAGACGGGATGAGAAAACAGAAGGAAAGGCAAAAATGATGTTGCAAGCAGCACAGCAAGAGTACAGAAGGGGGAATCGAAGGTGATAGAAGGCGTGCTCATGAGGACCCGGGGAAGGGGAAGCGGTAAGTAATTAGAAGACGAGGAAGAGTGAATGGGGGGACCCGAAGTTGGGGTCCCCGGGAAAACAAGTAACAAGAATCAAGAAGATGGCACAACGGGGCACCCGGATTATTATTGGTAAAGAGGAGGACATTTCAGGAGGGAATGTCCCAAGCCAACGAGCGGGAGTGCATCGGGACGCACTCATGGAGGAAGAATAGGGAATTAGGGGTTCCGCTCCCCCCTGGGTGTTATGGGATACACACGGGAAACCTCTGGTAAACTTGAATGAGGAACCCCAGGGTGAGATATGAATTTAAGGTAGAGTCGGGAGCAGAAGATTGACCGAGTGTAACAAAGGTACAGAGACGGAAGAGATTGGGTATTAAACAGGTTAGAACTCAGAAAAGGGAAAATTTGAATGACATTACCCCAGGAGAAGGGGTGGGTAAAATATGAGGATCGGGAAACTACGGACGATTTAATCTTGGTACCCCAGGCAGGGATAAATTTGATGGGGAGAGATTACAATCGCAATTAGAATGGAACAGCCCCCGTAGGGGGACAGATAATAGTCCAAATGTATACACAATTCTGACCGACGGAGGAGAGGGAAAATATCCCCAGTTGGCCCAGAAGGAAACCGGGTGGGCTGCAGACCACCCTTGAAAATAGCACGAAAAAGAAGAAAGTGAGGCAGTACGGTAAGTCAATATCCAATTTCTATGAAGGAAGGAGAGGACTCAGCACTTATAGAGAACTTATCGAAGGACGGTATATTAGAGAGCTGCATGTCCCCGTATAACACCCCCCGTACTCCCCCGTAAGAAACCGAACGGGACGTTCAATTGTCCAGGACTCAGGGAATTAAATAAGGTAGATTTAGAACCGAACACCCAGTAGTCCCGAACCTAATAACAAATGGGAACGGATACCCCCGAATCACAAAGTGTTCAGTGTGGTAGATTTAAAAGACCTTTTTTGGAGCTGTCCCCTGGACAGAAGAGAGCAGGACCTTTTTGCATTGAATGGGAAAACCCAGAAACCCAAAGAAACAGCAGTATCGGTGGAACTGTGCTCCCTCAGGATTTACAGAGTCACCGAACCTGTTTCGGACAAATATTAGAACAATAGTAGAGGACGTACCGAGGACTGAAGAGACACAGCGGTTCAGTATGTGGACGATTTATTACTATACAGGGAAGAAGAGGAGGCAGTTAAAGGAATGCAACAATAACCCTCCTGTACTTTTCGGGGGAAAGGGTTGAGAGTGTCTAAAAGTAAATTACCGTTTGTAGAACGAGAAGTTAAATATCTAGGACCACCTGATAAGCGATGGAAAGGAGAATAAACCCGGAAAGGATAGAGCGGAATTACGGACTGGCCATGCCGAAAATAAGAAAGGAGATTAGGAATTTCTTGGACTGGATTGGATATTGTGAGATTTATGATAATGACTATACCCACCAGGTTAGTTTCTTATAGATAAATGATTGAAGAAAAACGACAAAGTAAAGTGGAATCCGGGGACAACACCAATTCAGAAACTCTAGGAACAGTTTAATCACTGCCCCTGTACTTGGCCCTCCCTACATTGAACAACCATTCCACCTTTTGTGATCGCAGAAAATGGAATTGCGCTGGGATACGACCCAAGAGAAAGGAGGAAGCTGCAGCCCGTCCGTTCCTCTCTCCAAAACTCTTGGATCCATTGTCGCGGGGATGGCCAGTAATGGTTTCAAGCGGTAGCACCACACATGAGTTAGTGGAAGAAAGTAGGAAATTGACATTTGGAGATCCCTGGTGGGCCACTCTCCCACTATCGGGTCGGACGATAAGAACTCAAAGTCCAGTCGGAGGGTTTGACACGGATTCTAGAATCTTGAAGTATGAGTTATACTTATGGAAAAGACGATTTGACCATAGTAACTGATAAAAACCAAAATCCCTCCGTTTTTGTACTCGGCAGTGCTGAGCAGGGAGGGAGTTACCAGAACATGATTGTAGTGAGATAAATAGAACTTCAGACAAAGAGTGGAAATTTAGAAGAACACCGCTTGAGAAGGGAAAGATGTTTATTGATGGTTCGTCTTTCCCGAATGCATAGACAGAAAAAGGTAGAGTGGGTATGCTATAATAAACCGGAGAAGGGTTTGAAAAATGGAAGCAGCAGGTCTGTGGTGTAGTGTTTGAAGAGGGAATAAAAGGTATATGAGAGCTGTCCCAGGACAATTGGCCATTAGACGCCATGCCAGAAATACAGGTAGACTTCACAATTCCAAAAGTACAGCCAGTGAAATATCATCTGGTTATACGGATCACTTTCACCAGGTGGTATAGGCATTTCCCACATAAATGCCACTGCCCAGCATTTACTAAGATACTGCTGGAACAAATCATCCCACGCTATGGTGTAATTGAATCCATAGATTCAGATCGAGGAACACATTTTTCTTCAAAGGTGCACCTATTAAATTGAGTCGCGCCTTGGAATCAACGGAAGCTGCATACTTCCAAGCAAACCCCCCCAGAGTTATCAGGGAGAGTGACGGATGAATGCCACTCTAAAAATTCAGATAACTAAATTAATGGAGGAGACAGGTTTACTACCCTGACTAAAGGTCTACCAATTCTCTATTGGCGAATACGACGGCACACAAGATATTGCTGGTTTCCATATGAAATGTTTTGTTTTTGGATTGCCTTATTTGGAATGGTAGGCAACACCACCTTTGAGGGAGGGGATGTATTCTTAATGAACTATTTTACTGGCAGGGTCTCTTTCCCTTACAGAATTTCAAAGCTAAAGGACTATTGCTCAAACCCACCACTCGACCTTTCCAATACATGCTTTAAAAGGCCGGCGACTGGGGACTGGTCAAGAATTGGAAAGAGAAACCCACCCAGGTACCGGACCGTAATCCGAGTATTATACTGACAACCGAGACAGCGTACAACAAAAAAAAAGGTGGACCCACGCGATCCGGGTTTAAAGGACCCTCGAATCCACCCGTTCCTGATGAGAGGAACATGGATGGAAGCCAGGAAGCCAACCACCTAACAGTAATTTAAAAAATGATCATTGATGTATACTGACAGTTTGAAAGGAGCAGTCGTGTATTGGTTTGCTTTGTATGTAATTGTGGTAAAAGGTTTATAATTGTGATAAATGTTGATCATTCCTAACCAATACAGAGGTGGGACAACCAATCCATTTATCTATCATTCTCCCATGAGAACAAAGGTAGCCATGACCGGAAGACAGAACCATTTGTAAAAGGGGAAAGGAAGTATTTGATGGCAGCAATAGGGTATATAGGAAGGTGGGCCCGTTACCTGCCCAAGGGGGAGAGAGATTGGGTTTGTGTACAGTTAGTTTTCCTTCTCAGATCGTAAAATGGCAATAGATAAGAGAGAGGAAGTAATAAAAAAGAGGTTCAGGAGTATAACACTAAAGCCTCCCCCTCCCCCACCTACTCAGCCTCAAGTGTATCCAGACACTGTAGAAGAGATAAATAAGCAATCGAGATCCCTGAAGAAAAAACCTGTTGTGGAACTTGGCCCTCCGGATAGCTGAATCCTGAATGTGACTTACGTTTGGTCTGCGGCGGACCACTGCTGAGTTCAACGTTGGACCCTGGAGGGGATCCATTGTTGAAAATATGGGCCCTGATGGGTGAACCTGACATTTGGACAAGACCGAATTCCCCGGTATGGGTCCCCTGACAGACCTTCCGGTGCGGGACTGATTATCGCTAGGCCCTGGGCAAAGGACGGTCCTAGTAGGCAGCATCCTGCCACGCATCGTCACCCAGTGCCTAATCAGACCCGAGTGTGGTGCAGAGAGCCTAAATGGTATCTAACTAAGAAAAGGGGAAAAACTGCGGGGGCACTGGAAATGCTGGCAAAGCAGTAGACGCAGATGAAGCAGCGATATACCAAACAGGTTAGCCCTAGAGTACCTCCTGGCAGAAGAAGGAGGGTATGCGGGAAATTCAACCTCTCTAATGCTGTTTGAACATGATATATTGGACAGCCAGTGATGACATATCAGAAGGGATCCTAAGTTGGCACATGTTCCAATACAAAATGGAATTCGATTATGGAACCCTATTGGTGGGATTCCATCCTCGAGGAACAATGGTGGAAACGGTGGGACTCGTGTTTCTATGCGCAGAGGCTGGACTGATCCTTATCCCCTTTGCAATCCCGTTTTAGGAACTTAATTACCAGAAGTTATAAGTCAAGATGCTGCTGGAGTCATGCCTATGGGAGAAGAAAGGGAAATACAGAAAATAATGATAATGCGGCCATGGATGTTTTGATTTGCAGGAAAGAAGGATAGACAATGTTACGTCAGTTCTAGTTGAGGGAACTTAATATGAGGGTTTAATCAGTGTATGCGTAGCAAAAGAAAAAGGAGGATGTGAGGGATAAAGTGATTAAAACCCCCATTCAATAAGGAGTTTTTTAAACAGAAATCAATTGAGAGCGGGGCTGGAGAGAGGATGCTGACACAGCTGTGTCTGAAGGTTGCAGACCCATCCTGATCTTGATAAGAAGTAATTGCATTGTATAGCCAGTAGAAGGGAGTGATGTTGAGAGATCCATATCATGAAGGGGGTGATCAGATGGACCCTTGTCACTATAGCTTAGCTTTAGTACTGATATATGAGAACTGTGAGGGTTTCACTAGAGGTGAGTAAAATAGGGTAGGCATGAGCAACTGAGCATGCTTAATAGAATAAATGAATATTACAGAAACACCCCTGGTCACGAAAGCGCTCATTACCATGAACAGTTTGAACATGCAATGTAGATATGGGAGGTGCGAGGGGGATTACGGTGGATGTACCTACAGATTGGCACACTCAGACCCTGATTGGAGAAGGCCGGAGGAGGTGAAATGTAAGATTTCTGTGTATAAAGGGGGATGACTTGCTTTGTCTTCGGTTCTCGATTTGGAGAGGCACCCCGGTCTGCATGCAGAGTCGAAGGTATAAATAACTCTTGGCTTCCAAATTTTAGTCTTTGAAGTCATTAATTGTGAGCACAAAGCGAATCTCACACAGGAGGAAAGCTATGAGAATGCAGGGAGACTTGGCAGGATTGGGGGAGTGGGCCAGATGCATGGCAGATGAAGTTTAATCTGTGAGGTTATCCACTTTGGTAGCAAAAACAGGAAGATAGATTACTATCTAAATGGTGTCAAGTTGGAAAAGGGAATACAACGGATCTGGGGGTCCTTGTACGTACATCATCACTGAAAGTAAGCATCAGGTACAGCAGTAGTGAAGAAAGGGAATGGCATGTTGGCCTTTATAACAAGAGGAATCGAATATAGGAAGCAAAGACGTCCTTCTGCAGTGTAACAGAGCCCTAGTGAGACCAAACCTGAGTATTGTGTGCAGTTTTGGTCCCAAATTGAGAAGTTACATTCTTCTATTGAGGGAGTGCAGTGTAGGTTTACAAGGTTAATTCCCGGGATGGCGGACTGTCCATATGCTGAAGAATGAGCGGATGGGCTTGTATCACTCTGGAGTTTAGAAGGATGAGAGGGAATCCATTGAAACATGTAAATTGCTAAGGCTTGGGACACACCTAGAGGCAGGAAAACATTTCCCGATGTTGGGGGAGTCCAGAAACCATGGCCACAGATTTAAGAATTAGGAGTAACCATTTAGAACGGAACGAGGAAACACTTTTTCTCACAGAAGTGGTGATCAGTGGAAGTCCCTGCCTCAAGATGGCGGTGGAGACATTCATTGGGAATTTTTCAGCGAGCTAGATAGGGCTCTTAAAATAGCGGAGTCAGGGGATATGGGGAGAAGGCAGGAACGGGGTACTGATTGGGGATGATCAGCCATGATCACATTGAATGGCGGTGCTGCTCGAAGGGCTGAATGGGCCTACTCCGGCACCTATTGTTTTGTTGTTCTAATAGGTGGGACAGTAGTCTTGCGGGCAGTGGGCAGTGGTTCACTGGGCAAGGGTCAGCACGCTCCCCACCTGTGTTGGAGCGGATGACCTCGGTGCCCACGGTCTGGCCCAGGAGGTCATACTGGTTGAGCCGGGAGCCGTCCTCGGCCACCACCACCGAGTTGCCCTGTCCGTGCGTCCACACATACATCACCTCTGAGTTGGTGTAGGCATCTGTGGGCAGAGAGTAACCGTCAGACACTCCGACCCCGCCCCCGACCCTCACCTCCGACTTTTACTTCTGAATCCCAATCCCTGGCCCCCCACCCACAACCCTTACCCCCTGAACCCCGACCCCCACCCACCAACAGAAACCCTTGAGTGTCCGCGCCCCCACTGACCTCCCCTCTGCTGTCACCCCTCCATCACCCCTCCAACCCCAGGGTTCCGGGTTGAGCCCATGGACATGCAGTGGACACGCGTGACGATGGACACGCCAGACTCACAGCTGCCGAACTTGAGTGGACACGCGTGTGCATCCATGGGGAAATCCTCCAGGTGCATTGGGCACTCGGCATTGATGGTCAGCCTGGGGGCAGAGGGCAGAGGTTAGCCTGGGGGTAGAATGAGGGCAGAGGTCAGGAGTCTGGGATCAGGGTCAGGGGTCAGAACGCGACTCACCTCAGGGTATAGAGCAGCCCACTAAGTGGGTTGCGGGTCTGGGTCGGCGACGGTGTAGAGCAGGGTGCTGTTGTCCACCAGGTGGGTGGGGGTCAGGGTGTGCGGGCAGGGTCGGGCATGGGTCAGGGTGTGGGGTCATGGGTCAGGGAGTGGGGACAGGGTCCAGCATGGGTGAGGGTCAGGGTGTGGGGTCAGGGCCGGGCATGGGTCAGGGTGTGGGGGGGTCATGGGTCAGGTGTGTGTCGTGTGCGTCAGGTCGGGCATGGGCGGGTCATGGGTCACATGGTGGGGTCATGGGTCAGGGTGGGGACAGGTCCAGCATGGGTGAGGGTCAGGTGGGTGTGGGGTCAGGGCCGGGCATGGTCAGGGTGTGGGTCATGGGTCAGGTGTGAGGTCAGGGTGGGCATGGTGAGGGTCAAGGGTGCCGTGGGTCAGGCATTGGGTCAGGGTGGGGGTCATGGTCAGGGTGTGGGGTCAGGGTCAAGCATGGGTCAGGTGTGGGGTCAGGGATCGTTGGGCACGGGTCAGGGTAAGATGCGTGGATCGGGTGTGGGGTCATGGGTCGGGGGTGGGGTTGGCGCATGGGTCAGGGTGTGGTCCATGGGTCAGGTTGACAGGGTCGGCATGGGTCGGGTCATCGTGGGTCATGGGGTGTGGTCAGGGTCGGGCATGGGTCAGGGTGTGGGGTCAGGGTCGGGCATGGGTCAGTCGGGGGGGCCGAGGGTCGGGCATGTGAGGGTGTGGGTCAGGGTCGGGCACGGGTCAAGGTCAGGGAGCCGTGGTCGGGCACGGGTCAGGTGTGGGGTCAGGGTCGGGCATGGGGGTCAGGGTGTGGGTCAGGGTCGGGCACAGGTCAGGGTCAGGGTGTGGGGTCATGGGTCAGGGTGTGGGGTCAGGTCGGCATGGGTCAGGGTGTGGGGTTAGGTCGGGCATGTCAGGGGGGCCGTGGGTTGGGCATGGGTCAGGGTGTGGTTCAGGGTCGGCACGGGTCAGGGTAGGGGGCCGTGGGTCGGGCACGGGTCAGGGCTTTAGGTGGGCCGTGGGTCGGGCACGGTCAGGGTGTGGGTCAGGGTCGGGCATGTGGTCGTGTCAGGGTCGGGCATGGGTCAGGGTTGTGGGGGCATCGGGTCAGGGTGTGGGGTCAGGGTCAGGTGTGGGCATGGGTCAGGGTGTGGGGTCAGGTCGGGCAAGGGTCAAGGGTCGGGTGTGGGGTCATGGGTCAGGTGTGGGGGTCAGGGTCGGGCATGGGTCAAGGGCCGTGGGTCGGCACGGGTCAGATTGTGGGTCAGGGTCGGGCATGGGTCAGGGTGTGGGGTCAGGGTCGGGCACGGGTCAGGTCAGGGTGCCGGGGTTTTTTATTTTTCATGGTCAGGGGTGTGGGTCAGGGTCGCGGCCAGGGGGCCGTGGGTCGGGCACTCGGGTCAGGTGTGGGTCAGGGGGGCCGTGGTCGGGCATGGGTCAGGGTGGTGGACAGGGTCGGGCACGGGTCAGGGTCAGGGGGCCGTGGGTTGGGCATGGGTCAGGGTGTGGGGTCAGGGTCGGGCCAGGGGGCCGTGGGTCGGGCACGGGTCAGGGTCAGGGGGCCGTGGGTCGGGCACGGGTCAGGGTCAGGGGGCCGTGGGTCGGGCTCACCTCATGGTGTACAGCAGGGTGCCGTTATCCACCAGGCGCAGCAGTTTGTTGGGGGTGGTCATATTGTGGGCCACGGATTTCTTGCCGTTGTGGAAGAATGTGTCGGGCGTCCAGATCTTGCTGGCCAGCAGGTTGTTGAGCGGCAAGATGCGCATCGGACCCTTGAACTTCAGCCGCTCGTCTTTCCAGCTCTGGCGGAAAAACACGTCCACCGTGTACTCCTGCGGCCGGAGAGAGGGGTCAGTGCGGTAACCCCACCCACCCCATCCCCATCCCCATCCCCTCCACCACCCTCTATGTCCACTCCCGTGGCCTGAGAGAGGGGTCAGTGCTGCCTGAGAGAGGGGTCAGTGTGGCCAGAGAGAGGGGTCAGTGCGGCCAGAGAGAGGGGTCAGTGTGGCCAGAGAGAGGGGTCAGTGCTGCCAGAGAGAGGGGTCAGTGTGGCCAGAGAGAGGGGTCAGTGCTGCCTGAGAGAGGGGTCAGTGTGGCCAGAGAGAGGGGTCAGTGCGGCCAGAGAGAGGGGTCAGTGCGGCCAGAGAGAGGGGTCAGTGTGGCCAGAGAGAGGGGTCAGTGCGGCCAGAGAGAGGGGTCAGTGCTGCCTGAGAGAGGGGTCAGTGTGGCCAGAGAGAGGGGTCAGTGCTGCCTGATGAGAGAGGGTCAGTGTGGCCAGAGAGAGGGGTCAGTGCGCCAGAGAGAGGGGTCAGTGTGGCCAGAGAGAGGGGTCAGTGCGGCCTGAGAAGGGTCAGTGCTGCCTGAGAGAGCGGGTCAGTTGGCCAGAGAGAGGGGTCAGTGCGGCCAGAGAGAGGGGTCAGTGTGGCCAGAGAGAGGGGTCAGTGTGGCCAGAGAGAGGGGTCGGTGCGGCCAGAGAGAGGGGTCAGTGCGGCCAGAGAGAGGGGTCAGTGCGGCCAGAGAGAGGGGTCAGTGCGGCCAGAGAGAGGGGTCAGTGCGGCCAGAGAGAGGGGTCAGTGCGGCCAGAGAGAGGGGTCAGTGCAGTAACCTTCAGCCGGCCATCCTGACATCTTCATGTCCATTGCCACCACAGAAACTGCCTGACCTGCGGGGTTCCCACAACCTGTAGCTGCTGTAGTGAGCCCCTCACAGAGCCACCTGTACCTGCGTCCCGTGGCTTTGCATTGGGATGAAGGGCATGTGCAGGGCAAGGTGCACACAGGGAGGATGGGCACGACTGTGTTGTCTTGGTGCTGATGCAAGGATGCAGAGGTGCAGGCGATGGTGCCGTGCAGGCAGCGTTAATACTAACAATGTGTAGAGGAATGAGAGACAGCTCTGACAATGACTGGTCCACTGACTGCTGCAGCCTCTGCTGTGTCCACGTCACTGAACCCCTCCAGCCTGCTTGTATCTCCCAGCGACACAGTCACCACATGAATGAGCTCCAGACCGAGGGAGGGCCTGCGGCTGTCAGATGTGAGGCTTGTGCTTCACTCACCCCCTGACTGACCACACATTGCACCCCTGGTCAGCTCCGAAGGTCATAAAGTCAGAAGTTACAGGAGTACAATTAGGCCATTCGGCCCATCAAGTCTACTCTGCCATTCAATTACGGCTGATCTATCTCTGCCTCCTAACCCCATTCTCCTGCCTTCTCCCCATAACCCCGGACACCCGCACTAGTCGAGAATCTATCTCACTGCCACTGACTTGGCCACAGCCGTCTGTGGCAAAGAATTCCACAGATTCACCATCCTCTGACTAAAGAAATTTCTCCTCATCTTCCAATAAGAATGTGCTTTAATTCTGAGGCTGTGACCTCTAGTCCGAGACTAGTGGACGCATAAGAAAGAACTGCAGGTACTGCCCCATGAAGAAAGCCACAAAGTGCTGGAGTAACTCAGTGGGACCGGCAGCATCTCTGGAGAGAAGGAATGGGTGACGTTTCAGGTCGAGACCCTTCTACAGACTGATCACAAACAAACACCTCCAGAGGGGTGACCCCAGAGGAGTGACTACTACAGGGTGCGGCTGCCCCAATGCCTTCAGCTCTGACGGTACAGAGCCCCTCAGCGAGTCCCATCACAAACTCACCATGTCTGTGTCTGACACCGGCCCAAAGCTGGTCACATAGATGTCTGTCTTCACCTCGGTCACACTTTCTGTGAAAGGAGAGGAGAGGAGGGAGATGTGATTCCAGTTCCCCCCCCCCGCACTCCCCACTCCCCCCCCCATTCCCGGATTAGGGTGTAACTGCAGGGGGTCGCCAGTCCGTGTTGAACCATCGCTGCTGCCCTCAGCCAGTGCCCACGGACACACACCTGGCCACACCTGGTCACACTCACTGCTCTGTGTCTGTCACCATTGGCTACTCTCCTGTCTGTCACACCTCCCCTGTGGCCACAGAAGATGCAAGGATAACATGCTAGCACAGAACAGAGGGGCTGAAGGGCCTGATGTGTGAAGGAGGGCAGACGTACACAGACGATCCTCTGGAAGTCTCTGCATAAAACCACTGTCTACAACCCAGGCCATGATGATTTAGTGGCCAGCCAGACTAACAGCTTGTTCTAATATTTCAATCGTCCTGAGTGAAGTGGTGACCTTGCCAGACTCATGCTAAAGTTTCCAAATCCTAAAGTGTTGCTCGTTGCTGGCAGATCCCACAAGAACGTCAATCACTCACTGTAACAACACCACTGCGCACAGATTGGAGCAGGGCTGTGATTGCCAACACCTTGTCCAGGAGTGGAGGGAACTGAGGTGACCCCAGAGTGAGCCCCCCCCCCCCAGAGGAGTGACGAGGTGTGGATAAATCCAGCGGGTACAGAGAGGATGGATATTGGGAATCTTTCTCCCATGTGTGGGGTGTCACACAAGGGGTGCTGGTTTAAGGCGAGGAATATGTTTGAAGAGGGATGTGAGGGTGACACTGCTGTACAGAGCGGCTGATAGCTGGATCTCACTGCCAGAGGACGAGGTGGAATCAGAAACACAAACAACATCTCGGGGGCATCTAGACAACAATATGAATAGGCAGTAGGATGTGCTCCTACAGCAGGCGTGCGATTGGTGTGGGCAGGTGCAGCATCTACACTAGTCCCACCTGCCCGCGTTTGGCCCGTCCGTACCTCTCTAAACCTGGAGAAGGGTCTCAGCCCAAACCGTCACCCATTCCTTCTCTCCTGACCCACTGAGTTGCTCCAGATTTTTGTGTCTATCTTCGGTTTAAAACAGCATCTGCAGTTCCTTCCTACACTATCCATGTACCTGCCCAACGACCTCCTCTGGCAGCTCATTCCATACACCCACTCTGTGTGAAAAAGTTGCCCCTTGGGTTCCTATTACATTTTCCCCTCTTCACCTTAAACTGCAGTGCATTCAGAAAGTATTCACACCCATTCACTACTGGACCGGGCGGCCAGCTCTATGAAGAGTCCTGGTGGCTCCAAAGTTCTTCCATTTAAGAATGACGGAGGCCACTGTGCTCTTCGGGACCCGCAATGCTGCAGACATTGTTTTATACTCTACCCTAGATCTGTGTCTCCACACAATCATGTCTCGGAGGTCCACAGACAATTCCGTCATCTTTATGGCTTGGTTTTTGCTCTGACGTGCACTGTCAACTGTGGGACCTGATATAGACAGGTGTGTGCCTTTCCACATCATGTCTGATCAATGTCATTTACCACTGGTGGACACCTCAAGGATAATCAGTGGAAACAGGATGAACCTGTGCCCAATTTTGAGTGTCGTAGCAAAGGGTCTGAATACTTATGTAATGTGATATTTCAGTTATTTATTTTTAATTACTTTGCAAACATTTCTAAACACCTGTTTTCGCTTCTTCATTCTGGGGTATTGTGTGTAGATTGATGATGAAAAAAGAACTAATCCATTTTAAAATGAGGCTGCAACGTAAGAAATATGGAAAAAGTGAAGCAGTGTAAATACTTTCTGAATGTTCCCCCACCATGGGTGAAAGCCGTTGTACGTTCCCCCTATCCAATTGCCCACGGTTTTATACACTTCTATAAGATCACCTCATCCTCCTGCACTCCAAGAAATAAACTCCTAGCCTGCCTAGTCCTGGCTCGAAGGGCCGAATGGCCTACTCCTGCACCTATTATATATTGTCTATTGCCCAACCTCTCCTTGTAGCTCAGGCCCCTCGAGCCTCGGCAGCAGTCTTGTAAATATTCCATCCTAACGGCATCTTTACTACAGCAGGGTGACCACACTAGAACACAATATCCAAGTGGGGCCTCACTAATGTCCTTGTACAACTACACCTGTACCCCATGGACCTTGCCCTACCTGCAAGTTGTCTTGGTATCTCACCTTCATGGATGGCCAGGTACCTCCATCCCATGACATTGTACACACTTGCTAGTCAGAAACATTATTCCATTCCAAGCCCCAGTGAATAAGTCCACAGTCCCTACCTGTCCCCACCTGTCGCCACCTGTCGCCACCTGTCGCCACCTGTCCCCACATGTCGTCACTTGTTGTCACCTGTCCCCACATGTTGTCACCTGTCGTCACCTGTCCCCACCTGTCCCCACATGTTGTCACCTGTCCCCACCTGTCCCCACATGTCGTCACCTGTCGTCACCTGTCCCCACCTGTCCCCACATGTCGTCACTTGTTGTCACCTGTCCCCACATGTTGTCACCTGTCGTCACCTGTCCCCACCTGTCCCCACATGTTGTCACCTGTCCCCACCTGTCCCCACATGTTGTCACCTGTCGTCACCTGTCCCCACCTGTCCCACCTGTCTTTGTACAACTACATCTGCTCCATTTACCTTGCCCTACCTGCAAGTTGTCTTGGTATCTTACCTTCATGGATGGCCAGGTACCTCCATCCCATGACATTGTACACACTTGCTAGTCAGAAACATTATTCCATTCCATGCCCCAGTGGATAAGTCCACTTGTCCCCACCTGTCCCCACCTGTCCCCATCTGTCGTCACCTGTCGTCACCTGTCCCCACCTGTCCCCACCTGTCCCCACCTGTCCCCACATGTCTCCACCTGTCATCACCTGTCATCACCTGTTGTCACCTGTCACCACCTGTCCCCACCTGTTGTCACCTGTCACCTGTCCCCACCTGTCCCCAACCTGTCTCCACCTTCATCACCTGTCACCTGTCCCCACCTGTCCCCACCTGTCACCTGTCCCCCCCTGTCACCTCCCCAACCTGTCACGCTGACCCCACCTGTCCCCACTTTCCCCACTTTTCCCCACCTGTCACCTGTCCCCACCAATCCCCACCTGTCCCCACCTTCCCCCTTTCCCCACTTTCCCACACTTTTCCCCACCTGCACCTGTTCCCCACCTGTCCCCACCTGTCCCCACCTGTCCCCACCTGTCCCCACCCCACTTTTCCCCACTTTCCCCACCTGTCACCTGTCCCCACCTTCCCCCACTTGTCCCCACTTTTCCCACTTTTCCCCACCTGTCACCTGTCCCCACCTTTCCCCACCTGTCCCCAACCGTCACATGTCACCACTTGTCCCCACCTATCCCCACTTTTCCCCCCACCTGTCACCTGCCCCACCTTTCCCCACCTGTCCCTAACCGTCACATGTCACCACTTGTCCCCACCTATCCCCACTTTTCCCCACCTGTCCCCACCTTTCCCCACCTGTCACCTGTCCCCACCTGTCCCCACCTGTCCCCACCTGTCCCCACCTTCCCCACCTTTTTTCCCCACGCTGTCCCACCTGTCCCGACCTGTCACCTGTCCCCACCTATCACCCACTTTTCCCCACTTTTCCCACTTATCCCCACCTGTCCCCAACTTTTCACCCACCTGTCGTCACCTGTCCCCACTTTTTCCCCACCTGTCTCCACCTGTCCCCCTTTTCCTGTCCCCACTTTCCCCCCCACCTGTCCCCACTTTCTTTTCCCCACCTGTCCCCCACCCGTTCCCCCCTTTCCCCAACTTTCCCCACCTGTCCCCACCTGTCACCTGTCCCCACCTGTCCCCACCTGCCCCATCTGTCACCTGTCCCCACTTTTCCCCACCTGTCCCTCTGCTGAATCTTCATGCCTTGAGACTCACGTCCCCAGTGACCCCGGTGTCCTTCAGCCAACGGATGATCGGGGCAATAGTTGACCATTCTACTGATCCATGAGCACAGAGTGACTGTTGCCAACCTTTTTTCCCCCCCCCCCCCCAAGGGTGGGGGGGACCTCACACTCCCCCCCCCCCCGCGCCAACCCAACAGTGCGGCCAGCTGTTCCCAGTGCGGCCAGCTGTTCCCAGTGCGGCCAGCTGTTCCCAGTGCGGCCAGCTGTTCCCAGTGCGGCCAGCGCTTCCCACAGTGCGGCTCAGTTGGCCACACAGTGCGGCCAGCTGTTCCCCAGTGCGCACTGTGTCCCAGTGCTGCCAGCTGTTCCCAGTGCTGGGCCAGCTGTTCCCAGTGTGAGCCAGGCTGTTCCCAGTGCGGCCACTGTTTCCCAGTGCGGCCCAGCCCCTAGGCCAGCTGATTCCCAGTGCGGCCAGCTGTTTCCCAGCTGCTGCCAGCTGTTCCCAGTGTGGCCACTGTTTCCCATGTGACCAGCTGTTCCCAGTGCTGCCAGCTGTTCCCAGTGCGGCCAGCTGTTCCCAGTGTGGCCAGCTGTTCCCAGTGCTGCCAGCTGTTCCCAGTGCGGCCAGCTGTTCCAGTTGACCCAGCTAGTATCGTTTTCCCAGTGCGGCCAGCTGTTCCCAGTGTGGCCAGCTGTTCCCAGTGCTGCCAGCTGTTCCCAGTGCGGCCAGCTGTTCCCAGTGTGGCCAGCTGTTCCCAGTGCGGCCAGCTGTTCCCACAGTGCGGCCTATGGTCAAGTGCTGGCTGGCCTCAGGCTTTCCTGTTTAGTGTTTTCATGTGCTCTGTTCATGCTGGCCTCAACAGCACCAGGAGGCCATTCAGTCCTTGCACCAATTCTAGCACTGAGTGACATGATGGCTGATGGAGTCACTGAGTCAAACAACGCTGCAGTGACTCCATTGGCCACCACGTTGAGCATAGCCTCCAATGCCTCGGTCAAGTGGGGGGCGGGGGACGGGCTCTCCGGCTGCTGACGTTACCTCCCAGGCCGGGCCGTAGCCGGTTGTCATAGCCGTCCAGCAGCCGGTCAAGGATCCTGGTGAAGATGGTGATGTTGTCCTTGCCGTCGGTTGGCACCGGCCGGGCGTGTTTCTTTGTGAATCTGCAAATCAAAACCCAGCAAGAATGTTACTGTCGGCAACCGGGCAGCGTTGGGGAACCACAGCCAGTCCAGCAGCCTCTGCGGAAGACGAGGGGCTGTTGGTGGAGGGAGGGTGGAGCTCATCAGTAACCAGAGGGACATGGAGCTGGGAGCCAGGGTGGGGTGTTTGTAGCACCAACTGCATAGATCTGTCCCCCCCACACTCCTCCCCCTCTTACCCCCCCGCCCCCCCCTCTTACCCACCCCCAGTCCCCCCTCCCCCCAGCCCCCTCCACCCTCCCGCGTCCCCCCCTTCCCCCTCACCCCCACCCCCCAAATACATCCCCAAATAACTTGTCACTTCTGGATTTTGGAAGCAATAGATAATGCTTCTGACTTCTGCAAATTGCTGTCACTACACGAACCTCCTGTGGTCAGTATCAACAGTGTCTCAGCACCAGGCACCTCCCCTGACACTTGTACAATGGCCGCAGTCAGTAGTGTGAGACTTAGCCCACTGCCCACTGCTCTGGACAACTCTGCTCTGGGTCACGCAGCATCTGTGGAGGGAATGGACAACCTCTTCCTGTCCATGTACCTGTCCCAGTGCCTTTTAAACGTTGTGATAGTCCCTGCCACAACTACCTCCTCCGGCAGCTTGTTCCATACACCCACCGCCTACTGTGTGAAAAAGCTGCTCCTCAGGTTCCTATTAAATCTTTCCCTCCTCACCTTAAACCCATGTCCTCTGGTCCTCGATTCCCCTACTCTGGGCAAGAGACTCTGTGCGTCTACCCGATCTATTCCTCTCATGATTTTGTACGCCTCTATAAGATCTCCCTTCATCCTCCTGCCCTCCAAAGAAAGTCCCAGCCTGCTCAACTTCTCCCTGTAGCTTAGACCCTTGAGTCCCGACAACATCCTCATAAATATACTCTTTGTGGATTAGTGACATCGTTGCACAGGGAGGTGGAGACGGTCACCTCACGGGGTTCTGGCCACGATGGTCACGGAGGGTCATCTCACGGGTCTGGCCACGATGGTGACGGAGGGTCATCTCACGGGGTTCTGGCACATGGTGACGGAGGGCATCTCAACGGGGTTCTGGCTCACGGGGGTCTGGCCACGATGGTGACGGAGGGTCATCTCACGGGGCTGTGGCCACGATGGTCACGGAGGGTCATCTCACGGGGTTCTGGCCACGATGGTCACGGAGGGTCATCTCACGGGGTTCTGGCCACGATGGTGACGGAGGGTCATCTCACGGGGTTCTGGCCCACGGAGGTCCATCTCACGGGGCCTGTGGCCACGATGGTGACGGAGGGTCATCTCACGGGGTTCTGGCCACGATGGTGACGGAGGGTCATCTCACGGGGTTCTGGCCACGATGGTCACGGAGGGTCATCTCACGGGGTTCTGGCCACGATGGTGACGGAGGGGACGTGACGGGGTCATCTGGGTTCTGGCCACGATGGTGACGGAGGGTCATCTCACGGGGCTGTGGCCACGATGGTGATGCCCGCATGGTACATGATGAGCAAGAGAGGACAACTTACCCATCGACAGTCAGGCAGGTCCTACAGAGGAGTACAATGAGGAGAGTGGTGGAGAGAGCAAGGAAGCCCATCACCTGCTCGGCCATCACCTGCCTCTCTCCCCAGTCCAGTCCCAGCGAGACCTGCAGAGACACCAGACGACAGATGGTCAGTGGTGGATGAAGGGTGACGGAGATTTCACCCGCTGGAGGTGTGGAAATGAGCCTGTGATTGGAAATGTTCTGGTGCAATTGATAATTTGTAATCTGGGTTTACACAGCGTCACATTAGTCCATAGCCGACTGAGTTTCAATTTGTTGGGCTGCTTATTGCCTCCATTTCCCAATTAGCACAGCCCTGTACATCGTTCTACTAAAGAGGCGAATATCTCTGCACAATCTCCACTCATACCCTTTCACCTCAGGCAAGCATGGTGTCGTTTCATAGACAGGCACAAGGAGTTGCCGCAAACCTGAAACGTCACCTATCCATGTTCTCCACAGATGCTGCCTGACCCACTGAGTTACTCCAGCACTCTGTGAAACGTCACCTATCCATGTTCTCCACAGATGCTGCCTGACCCGCTGAGTTACTCCAGCACTCTGTGAAACGTCACCTATCCATGTTCTCCACAGATGCTGACTAAAGAAATCCCACCTCATCTTCTTTCTAAAGGAACATCCTTTAATTCTGAGGCTGTTCCCTCTAGTCCTAGACTCTCCCACTAGTGGAAACATCTTCACATCCACCCTATCCAACCCTATTCTATTCTGTATGTTTCAATAAGGTCCCCCCTCATTTTTCTAGGCCCAGTGCCGTCAAACGCTCATTGTACATTAACCTACTTATGCCTGGGATCATTCTTGTAAACCTCCTCTGGACCCTCTCCAGAGCCGGCTCATCCTTCCTCAGATGTGGGGCCCAAAATTGCTCACAATATTCCAAATGCTGCCTGACCAGCGCCTTCTAGAGCCTCAACATTACACCTCTGTTTGTGTACACAAGCCCTCTAGAAATATATGCTGGCATTGCCTTGACCGCCCATGTTGTATGGCATTATGACTCATTTAAACGTACCCCACTGATCTCAAACATTAAAGCCTGCGCTAACGTGTCCCTGCATCTGTCTAAGCTCCTACCAGGTGGGTGAACCTGAAGGTCACTGCTCAGAGCTGGTGCCTGCAGCAACTGTCTCACAGCGTCAGCTCTCATCAAAGTACGGCAGCACCTGCCCTCTGTGGGCCCACCTTCACCTGCCAGGACCTGCCCTCTGTGGGCCCACCTTCACCTGCCAGGACCTGCCCTCTGTGGGCCCACCTTCACCTGCCAGGACCTGCCCTCTGTGGCTCACCTTCACCTGCCAGGACCTGCCTTCTGTGGCTCACCTTCACCTGCCAGGGACCTGCCATGGGCACCTTCACCTGCCAGGCTCAACCTGCCCCCTGCCCTCTGTGGACCTGCCAGGACCTTTCTGTGGCTCACCTTCACCTGCCAACCTCCACCTGTCAGGACCTGCCCCCTCTGCCTTCCCACCTTCACCTGCCAGGAGGCCCACCTTCACCTGCCAGGACCCCTCTGTGGCTCACCTTCACCTGCCCACTCTGTGGCTGTCAGGACCTGCCCTCTTCACCTTCACTGCCACCTGCCCTCGGGCCCAACTTCACCTGCAGACCTGGCCCTCTGGGCCCCCACCTTCACCTGCCAGACCGCCCCTGGGTCCCACCTTCACCTGCCAGGACCTGCCCTCTGCCCACCTTCACCTGCCAGGACCATGCCCTCTGGGGCCCACCTTCACCTGCCAGGACCTGCCCTCTGTGACCTGCCCTCTGTCTACCTGCCATGGACTGCCCTCTCACCTTCACCTGCCAGGACCTGCCCTCTGTTGGCTCACCTTCACCTCCAGGACCTGCCCCTGGTGGTCCCCACCTTCACCTGCCACCTGCCCTCTGTGGGCACCTTCACCTGCCAGGACCTGGTGGCCCACCTTCACCTGCCAGGACCTGCCCTCTGTGGGCCCACCTTCACCTGCCACCTGACCTCTTCACCTGTCACCTGCCAGGACCTGCCCTCGTGGACCTGCCCTCTTTCACCTGCCAGACCCTGCCCTCTGTGGCTCTACCTCAACCTTCACCTGCCAGGTCACCTGCAAGGACCTGCCCCTGTGGCCTCACCTTCAGGACCTGCCTTCACCCAGGACCTGCCCTCTGGGCCAACCTTCACCTGCCAGGACCTGCCCTGCACGTCCCTCTTCACCTGCTGCCAGGACCTGCCCTCTGTGGCTCACCTTCACCTGCCAGGACCTGCCCTCTGTGGGCCCACCTTCACCTGCCAGGACCTGCCCTCTGTGGGCCCACCTTCACCTGCCAGGACCTGCCCTCTGGGGCCCACCTTCACCTGCCAGGACCTGCCCTCTGTGGGCCACGTCACCTGCCAGGACCTGCCCTCTGGGGCCCACCTTCACCTGCCAGGACCTGCCCTCTGGGGCCCACCTTCACCTGCCAGGACCTGCCCTCTGTGGGCCACACCTGCCAGGACCTGCCCTCTGGGGCCCACCTTCACCTGCCAGGACCTGCCCTCTGTGGGCCCACCTTCACCTGCCAGGACCTGCCCTCTGTGGGCCACGTCACCTGCCAGGACCTGCCCTCTGGGGCCCACCTTCACCTGCCAGGACCTGCCCTCTGGGGCCCACCTTCACCTGCCAGGACCTGCCCTCTGTGGCTCACCTCACCTGTGGGCTCACCTTCACCTGCCACCTTCACCTGCCAGGACCTGCCCTCTGGCTCAACCTTCCCTCCTGGGCCCCACCTTCACCTGCAGGGACAGACCGGGCCTCTGGGGCCACGTCACCTGCCAGGACCTGCCCCTGGCCCACCCCTCGGGGGGCCCACCTTCA
>CM069143.1:66736973-66741973 GCA_035221665.1 Okamejei kenojei | reverse complement strand
GCTTAAGGATAAGGGGGAAATCCTTTAAGACTGAGATGAGAAAGACTTTTTTCACACAGAGAGTGGTGATTCTCTGGAACTCTCTGCCACAGAGGGTAGTTGAGGCCAGTTCATTGGCTATATTTAAGAGTGAGTTGGATGTGGCCCTTGTGGCTAAGGGGATCAGAGGGTATGGAGAGAAGGCAGGTACGGGATACTGAGTTGGATGATCAGCCATGATCATATTGAATGGCGGTGCAGGCTCGAAGGGCTGAATGGCCTACTCCTGCACCTAATTTCTATGTTTCTATGTTTCTATGTATACGTGCCAGATCGTGGCTCCCACTTTATGTGAGGTTGTCACACTGATGAGGGCAGTAGATGTCGTATTGGATATAATATTGGGGTGGTGCCAAAGGGCTATTGGTCAGGCCAGAGGTCGGGCTGTGACCAGTGACACCAGTGCTGCCACACACATTACCACTGGACTTTGAATGTTAGTGATGTGGTTGGTTAAAGGTTGCAGGTCCTCACTAAAGTCAGCTCTCGTGTGACAAAATGATCGAGGGCAGGAGATGGAGGGACAACATCTGGCCTGGTGTGTCAGTGTGTGGAGGGACAACATCTGGCCTGGTGTGACAGTGTGTGGAGGCAAACATCTGGCTTGGTGTTACAGTGTGTGGATGGACAACATCTGGCCTGGTGTGACTGTGTGAGCGGCAATATCTGGCCTGGTGTGACAGTGTGTGTGGAGGGGCAACATCTGGCCTGGTGTGACAGTGTGTGTGAGGGGCAACATCTGGCCTGGTGTGACAGTGTGTGTGGAGGGGCCACATCTGGCCCTCAGGGGACACATGGCCTGTGTGACAGTGTGAGGGGCAACATCTGGCCTGGTGTGACAGTGTGTGTGAGGGGCAACATCTGGCCTGGTGTGACAGTGTGAGGGGCAACATCTGGCCTGGTGTGACAGTGTGAGGGGCAACATCTGGCCTGGTGTGACAGTGTGGAGGGGCCAACAACAGTGTGAGGTGGGCATCTGGCCTGATGTGACAGTGTGAGGGGCAACATCTGGCCTGGTGTGACAGTGTGAGGGGCAACATCTGGCCTGGTGTGACAGTGTGAGGGGCAACATCTGGCCTGGTGTGACAGTGTGAGGGGCAACATCTGGCCTGGTGTGACAGTGTGAGGGGCAACATCTGGGATGACAGTGTGGGGCAACATCTGGCCTGGTGTGACAGTGTGGAGGGCAACATCTGGCCTGTTGTGACGTGTGAGGGCAACATCTGGCCTGGTGTGACAGTGTGAGGGGACAACTGGCCTGGTGTGACAGTGTGAGGGGCAACATCTGGCCTGGTGTGACAGTGTGAGGGGCAACATCTGGCCTGGTGTGACAGCATCCACACATCGTGCTGCTGCTCTTTGTGAGAGTGAGTTGTCGGAGTGGATCGCTGGGCCGTAAATCCAGATGTTGCCCCTCACTTAAAGCACACGGTATTGGTGGTTCAGTATTGATGTGGATAGAGAACTGGCTGGCAGACAGGAAGCAAAGAGTAGGAGTAAACGGGTCCTTTTCAGGATGGCAGACAGTGACTAGTGGGGTGCCGCAAGGCTCAGTGCTGGGACCCCAACTATTTACAATATACATTAATGATTTGGACGAGGGAATTAAATGCAACATCTCGAAGTTTGCGGATGACACGAAGCTGGGGGGCAGTGTTAGCTGTGAGGAGGATGCTAGGAGGCTGCAGGATGACTTGGATAGGCTGGGTGAGTGGGCAAATGCATGGCAGATGCAGTATAATGTGGATAAATGTGAGGTTATCCACTTTGGTGGCAAAAACAGGAAGTAGACTATTATTTGAATGGTGACCGATTAGGAAAAGGGGAGATGCAACGAGACCTGGGTGTCATGGTACACCAGTCATTGAAAGTAGGCATGCAGGTGCAGCAGGCTGTGAAAAAGCAAATGGTATGTTAGCATTCATAGCACAAGAAGGGATACTGCAGTTGTACAAGGCCAGGAGGCGTACAGTCTCCTAATTGAGAAGGACATTACATAGAGGGCGGGGCCAGCAGTTTACATCACAACAGTGAGCTGTGGGTTTTAAAAGAAGGAACTGCAGATGCTGGAGAATCGAGGGTACACAAAAAGCTGGAGAAACTCAGCGGGTGCAAGCAGCATCTAAGGAGCGAAGGAGATAGGCGACGTTTCGGGTCGAGACCCTTCTTCAGACCTGGTCAGGGATCAGGGAAACGAGAGATATAGACGGTGATGTGGAGAGATAAGGAACAATGAGTGAAAGATATGCAAAAAAGTATCGGTGATAAAGGGAACAAGCCATTGTAAGCTGTTTGTGGTGTGAAAATGAGAAGCTGGTGCGACTAGGTGGGGGAGAGATAGAGATAGAGGGAATGCCAGGGCCCGAGGGCTGAGGAGAGGTGGGAAGGGGAGGAGACAGCAAGGGTTAACAGAATTGAGAAAATTCAATATTCAAGCCCAGAGGATGCAGACTCCCCAAGCGGAATATGAGGTGCTGTTCCTCCAGCTTGCGGTGTTGCTCACTCTGGCCGTGGAGGAGGCCCAGGACCGAGAGGTCGGATGCGGAATGGGAGGGGGAGTTGAAGTGCTGGGCCACCGGGAGGTCGGGTTGGTTATTGCGGACCGAGCGGAGGTGTTCGGCGAAGCGATCGCCAAGCCTCCGCTTGGTCTCACCGATATAGATCATCTGGCATCTGGAGCAGCGGATGCAGTAGATGAGGTTGGAGGAGGTGCAGGTGAACCTCTGTCCGGACCTGGAAGGACTGCTTGGGCCCCTGAAAGGAGTGGAGGGGGGAGGTGAAGGGACAAGTGTTTGCATTTCTTGCGGTTGCAAGGGAAAGTGCCCCGGGGAAGGGGTAGAGTGGGAGGGAGGGAAGAATGGACAAGGGAGTTGCGGAGGGAGCGGTCTTTGCGGAAGGCAGACAGGGGGGAGATGGGAAGATGTGGCGGGTGGAGGGGTCACGTTGGAGGTGGCGAAACTGGCGGAGGACTATATGTTGTATTTGCCGGCTGGTGGGGTGAAAGGTGAGGACCATGGGGACTCTGCCCTGTTTGCGAGTGGGGGAATGGGGAGAGGGGGCAGTGTTGCGGGGTATGGAGGAGACCCTGGTGCGAGCCTCATCAATAGTGGGGGAGGGGAATCCCCCGTTCTCTGAAGAATGAGGCCATTTGTGATGACCTGGTGTGGAACACCTCATCCTGGGAGCAGATGCGGCGTAGACGGAGGAATTGGGAATAGGGGATGGAGTCCTTACAGGAAGCAGGGTGGGAGGAAGAGTAGTCCAGTAGCTGTGGGAATCAGTAGGTTTGTAGTGGATGTCGGTCAGGAGTGTATCACCTGCAATAGAGATGGTGAGGTCAAGGAATGGTAGGGAAGTGTCGGAAATGGTCCAAGTGTATTTGAGTGCCGGATGGAAGTTGGTGGTGAAATGAATGAAGTCAGTCAGTTGTGTGTAGGTGCAGGAGGTGACACCAAAGCAGTCGTCGGTGTAACGGAGGTAGAGGTCGGGGATGGGGCCCTGGTACGCCGAGAACAAGGATTGTTCGACGTACCCAACAAAGAGGCAAGCGTAGCTGGGGCCCATGCGTGTACCCATAGCTACACCTTGTGTTTAGAGGTTCTACTGCAGTTGTACAGGGTCTTGGTGAGGCCACACCTGGAGTATTGCGTACAGTTTTGGTCTCCTAATCTGAGGAAAGACATTCTTGCCATAGAGGGAGTACAGAGAAGGTTCACCAGACTGATTCCTGGGATGGCACGACTTCCATATGAAGAAAGACTGGATAGACTCGGCTTGTACTCGCTGGAATTTAGAAGATTGAGGGGTGATCTCATAGAGACGTACAAAATTCTTAAGGGGTTGGACAGGCTAGATGCAGGAAGATTGTTCCCGATGTTGGGGAAGTCCAGGACAAGGGGTCACGGTCTAAGGATAAGGGGGAAGTCTGTTAGGACCGAGATGAGAAAATCGTTTTTCACACAGAGAGTGGTGAATCTGTGGAACTCTCTGCCACAGAAGGTAGTTGAGGCCAGTTTGTTGGCCATATTTAAGAGGGAGTTAGATGTGGCCCTTGTGGCTGAAGGGATCAGAGGGTATGGAGAGAAGGCAGGTACAGGATACTGAGTTGGATGATCAGCCATGATCATATTGAATGGCGGTGCAGGCTCGAAGGGCCGAATGGTCTGCTCCTGCACCTAATTTCTATGTTTCTATGGTGTGACGCTGGTGAACATGTGGACGCTGGACAGTGGGATTGCCACAGACGCAGAGTTGTCGGATATGTCTCTGTCTCTGCTCCATTTGCCAGAGGCTGGGATGTAAACAACCCTCGTGGGATGGATGAAGGAATAATCCCACCTTGGTCCTGGTCTCCATTGATAAGGTGGTTGCCGAGGAGAAGTCTATAATCCCGGGGACGTGGAGAGAAAGGACATTTCTTGCAGCTCCAGGCCCCGCTTTACTGGGCAGTGCTGGCAGTCGGTGTCTGCAGGGATTCACACAGCCGCCACCTAGCTGGGTACAATACACACACACATGCACAGCACAGCACAGAGGCTTTGGCAAGGTGTGTGTCCTCATTATGAAGCCTAACCTTCCCCATCAACCCTCCTGCCCGCAGAGATGCCAGTCTCATGTTCACATCAACACTGAGACCCGGCGATCGCTCCAGACGGCATCAGGTCACACTGTTACTGGGACTGCAGGCTCCGTCCACACCACAGCCCCAGGACCAGCGCAGATCCAGCCCGATGCTGCCTGAACCCGTGGGCTGTAACCTCCGCGCAACATCCCCACCGTGGGGGCGAGGAGTACAAGTGTAGACTGCAACACCGCGTCACATCACCCTGCTCCAGACTATACAAGTACCCCCCACCCCACCCCCCTCCCGCTCCCCTCCCCCTCCCCCCCCCCCCCCTCCCCTCCCCCTCCCCCCTCCCCCCCTCCCCCTCCCCCTCCCCCCTCCCCCCCTCCCCCCCTCC
>CM069143.1:66699473-66731973 GCA_035221665.1 Okamejei kenojei | reverse complement strand
ACACACTCTCTCATTTACACACTCATTTACACACTCTCCCTCTCTCTCATTTATGCTCTCTCATGTACACACTCATTTACACGCTCTCATTTTCTCATTTACACACTCTCTCATTTACACACTCTCTCAATTACACACTATCTCTCTCATTCACACACTATCTCTCTCATTTACACACGCTCTCTCACACTCTCTCATTTACACACTATCTCTCATTTACACACTCTCTCTCATTTACACACTCTCGTTCACACACTATCTCTCTCTCATTTACACACTCATTTACACACACTCTCTCATTTACACACACACTCTCTCTTTTACACACTCTCTCATTTCCACACCCTCTCTCGTGTACACACTGTCTCTTATTTACGCACTGTCTCTCATTTACACGCACCCTCTTATTTACACACTCTCTCTTATTTATACGGTCTCTTATTTACACACTCTCTTATTTGCACACTGTCTCTTATTTACACACTCTCCCTGTCTCTCATTTATGCTCTCTCATTTACACACTCATTTACACGCTCTCATTTACTCTCTCATTTACACACTCTCTCTCATTTACACACTCTCTCAATTACACACTATCTCTCTCATTCACACACTATCTCTCTCATTTACACACGCTCTCTCACACTCTCTCATTTACACACTATCTCTCATTTACACACTCTCTCTCATTTACACACTCTCGTTCACACACTATCTCTCTCTCTCATTTACACACTCATTTACACACACTCTCTCATTTACACACACTCTCTCTTTTACACACTCTCTCATTTCCACACCCTCTCTCGTGTACACACTGTCTCTTATTTACGCACTGTCTCTCATTTACACGCACCCTCTTATTTACACACTCTCTCTTATTTATACGGTCTCTTATTTACACACTCTCTTATTTGCACACTGTCTCTTATTTACACACTGTATCTCATTTACACGCACTCTTTTATTTGCACACTCTCTCTTATTTACACACTGTCTCTTATTTACACACTCTCTTATTTACACACTCGCTCTTATTTACACTCTCTCTCTTATTTACACACTCTCTTATTTACACGCCGTCTCTTATTTACACACTCTCTTATTTACACACTCACTCTTCACACACTCTTATTTACACTATTATATACACACTCTCTCTTGTTTACACATTCTCTCTTATTTACACACTCTCTTATTTACACACTGTCTCTTATTTACACACTCTCTTATTTACACACTCGCTCTTTACACACTATTATTTACACTATTATTTACACACACTCTCTTGTTTACACATTCTCTCTTATTTACACTTTCTTATTTACATACATTCTCTTATTTACACACTTATTTACACACTCGCCCTTATTTACACACACTCTCTCAGTTACACTGTCTCTTATTTACACACTATCTCTTATCTACACACTTATTTACACACTCTCTCTCATTTACACACTCTCTCATTTACACACTCTCTCTTATTTACACACTGTCTCTTATTTACACACTCTCTTATTTACACACTCTCTCTTATTTACACACTGTCTCTTATTTACACTCTCTCTTAGTTACACACGGTCTCTTATTTACACACTCTCTTTTATTTACACACTGTCTCTTATTTACACTCTCTCTTAGTTACACACTGTCTCTTATTTACACTCTCTCTTACACACGGTCTCTTATTTACACACTCTCTTATTTACACACTCTCTCTTATTTACACACTGTCTCTTATTTACACTCTCTCTTACACACTGTCTCTTATTTACACACTCTTATTTACACACTCTCTCTTATTTACACATTCTCTTATTTACACACTCTCTCTCATTTACACACACACACTCTCATTTACACACTCTCTCTCTCTCTCTCTCTCTCTCTCATGTTCACTCTCCCTCTCTCATTTACACGCTGCCAATTTCAGTTCTACACACATTTATTATTCCACACACAGACTGTGACTCCCTGATCCGATCCTATTAACATTCATCAGACCCAATCCTGTTTTCCTGAAGCACTTAATGCCTACGGAGGAATCATAAAGAGGGATTTTCCATCACCATGGCAACCAATGCAAGGTTGACAAAGCATCTTTCTCATGCCGTCCTGTATTGTTGGTGCTTTTCATTTCATTCCTGACCTTTCTCTGCTGGTCTGGATGATATATTCCTGCCCCCCCCCCCCCACCCCTATATTCTCGCACCTCCTCCAGCCTCACCCACATTCCTGTTTGTTCCCTGCTTGTGGGTTGTATTTGTTCGCTGCCAGCCATGTTATTGTCCAGATAATCACAGTCTCTGTGTTCACATACGCGTTGTGTGACAATAGACAATAAGTGCAGGAGTAGGCCATTCGGCCCTTCAAGCCAGCACTGCCATTCACTGTGATCATGGCTCGGCCATCTTTAAGAGCTGTGTCTATTTCTCATGGGGTTGGTTTCCAACACAGATTAGTTTGGCACGACAGAGAGAGTTTAATTGCCCAGTGTCCCGGGACCCCAACAATCATCTCCTCACTTGCTGCAGCATTACAGGCTCGTAAACACAACACACAGCCAGTGTCTCTGTTACTCCAGCAAACCAGAGTGCGCAGTGTAACGTCCATGATGGACAGTGCTGGGGGCGGGCGGTGGTTAGAGAGCGTGGCCAGGGTGGGGTGGGTCTCTGATGAGGCAGCGAGTCCTGTAGATCCCTTCGATGGTGGGGGGTCAGTATCTGTGATGGACCGGGCAGTGTGTGGGGGGGGTCAGTGTGGGGGGGGGTCAGTGTGTGGGGGGGGTCAGTGTAGTGGGGGGGGTCAGTGTGTGGTGGGGGGTCAGTGGTGTGGGGGGGGGTCAGTGTGTGTGTGTGGGGGGGTCAGTGTCTGTGATGGACCGGCAGTGTGTGGGGGGGTCAGTGTGTGAGTGGGGGGGGTCAGTGTGTGGGGGGTCAGTGTGTGGTGTGGGGGGTCAGTGTGGTGGGGGGGGGGGTCAGTGTGTTGGGGGTCAGTGTGTGGGGGGGGTCAGTGTGTGTGGGGGGGTCAATGTGTAGGGGGGGTCAGTGTGTGGTGGGGGTCAGTGTGTGGGGGGGGTCAGTGTGTGTGGGGGTCAGTTGTAGGGGGGGTCAGTGTGTGTGGGGGTCAGTGTGTAGGGGGGGTCAGTGTGTGGTGGGGGGGGGTCAGTGTGTGTGGGGGTCAGTGTGTAGGGGGGGTCAGTGTGTGGGGGGGGGGCAGTGTGTGGGGGGGCAGTGTGTGGTGGGCGGTCAGTATCTGTGATGGGCCTTCGATGGTTTGGGGGGTTGGGGGGGGGGTCAGAGACCATTCTCTGTCATATCCTTCGTTCCTGGGTGTTCGAGTTACTGAACCAGGCTGTGATGCCCCGGAATATCTGGGCGCTGAAGCTGGGCTGGGGGTTGTTTACTGCGTGTGAGTGTGAGTTTAATGTGTGTGAGTGTGAGTTTAATGTGTGTGAGTGTGTGTTTAATGTGTGTGAGTGTGAGTTTAATGTGTGTGAGTTTAATGTGTGTGAGTGTGAGTTTAATGTGTGTGAGTGTGTGTTTAATGTGTGTGAGTGTGAGTTTAATGTGTGTGAGTGTGTGTTTAATGTGTGTGAGTGTGAGTTTAATGTGTGTGAGTTTAATGTGTGTGAGTGTGAGTTGAACTGTGTGTGAGTGTGAGTTTAATGTGTGTGAGTGTGTGTTTAATGTGTGTGAGTGTGAGTTTAATGTGTGTGAGTTTAATGTGTGTGAGTGTGAGTTTAATGTGTGTGAGTGTGAGTTTAATGTGTGTGAGTGTGTGTTTAATGTGTGTGAGTGTGAGTTTAATGTGTGTGAGTGTGAGTTTAATGTGTGTGAGTGTGAGTTTAATGTGTGTGAGTGTGTGTTTAATGACATATAATGACAGAGTAATACAGTGTGGAAACAGGCCTTTCAGTTCAACTTGGCCACCCCGGCCAACATGATCCAGCTACACTAGTTCCATCTGCCTGCGTTCAGTCCATATCCCTCCAAACCTGTCCTATCCATGTACCAGTCTAACTTTTTCTTAAACGGTGGGATAGTCCCAGCCTCAACTACCTCCTCTGGCAGCTCGTTCCATACACCCACCACCGTTTCTGTGAGACAAGTTACCCCTCGGATTCCTATTAAATCTTTATTCACAACCATCCTGCTGCAATCGTTCACAACCATCTTCACTATCTGCAAAACCACTCACTTTTGTATCATCAGCAAACTTGCTAATCTTGCCCTGTATGTTCTCATATCCTATCCCTCAAGATACTCTCCAGCAACTTACCAACTACAGATGTTAAGCTCACCGGCCCATAGTTCCCAGCATTGTCCCTGCAGCCCTTCTTGAAAAGAGGCACAACATTAGCCCCCCTCTAATTCTCCGGCACCTCGCCTTTATTTAAGGATGACTCGTAAATTTCAACCAGGGCTCCCGCAATATCCTCTCTAGATTCCCGCAATGTCCTCGGATATATCTGATAACGCCCTGGAGATTTGTGAGTTTACTGCGTGTGAGTGTGTTTAATGTGTGTGAGTGTGAGTTTACTGTGTGTGAGTGTGAGTTTACTGTGTGTGAAGGTGACTTTAATGTGTGTGAGTGTGAGTTTAATGTGTGTGAGTGTGAGTTTAATGTGTGTGAGTGTGAGTTAACTGTGTGTGTGTGAGGTTACTGTGTGTGAGTTTGCGTTTACTATGCATGAGTGTGAGTGTGAGTTTACTGTGTGTGGGTGTGAGCGTGAGATTACTGCATGTGAGTGCGAGTTTACTGTGTGTGAGTGTGAGTTTAATGTGTGTGAATGTGAGTTTAATGTGTGTGAGTTTACTGTGTGTGAGTGTGAGTTAACTGTGTGTGAGTGAGTTTACTGCACATGAGTGTGAGTTTACTGTGTGAGTGTGAGTTTAATGTGTGTTAGTGTGAGTCAACTGTGTGTGAGTGTGAGTTTACTGCGTGTGTGTGAGTTTAATGTGTGTGAGTTTGCGTTTACTATGCATGAGTGTGAGTGTGAGTTTACTGTATGTGAATGAGTTTAATGTGTGTGAGTGTGAGTTTACTGTGTGTGAGTGTGAGTTTACTGCATGTGTGAGTTTAATGTGTGTGAGTGTGAGTTTACTGTGTGTGAGTGTGAGTTTACTGCATGCGAGTGCAAGTTTATTGTGTGTGAGTGTGGGTTTACTATGTGCGAGTTTACTGTGTGTGAGTGTGAGTTTAATGTGTGTGAGTTTAATGTGTGTGAGTGTGCATTTACTATGTGTGAGTGTGAGTGTGAGTTTACTGTGTGTGAGTGTGAGTTTAATGTGTGTGAGTGTGAGTTTACTGTGTGTGAGTGCAAGTTCACTGTGTGTGAGTGTGAGTTTAACATGTGTGTGTGAGTTTAATGTGTGTGAGTGCGCGTTTACTGTGTGTGAGTGTGAGTTTAACATGTGTGAGTGTGAGTTTACTGTGTGTGAAGGTGAGTTTAATGTGGGTGAGTGTGAGTTTAACATGTGTGAGTTTACTGTGTGTGAGTGTGCGTTTAATGTGTGTGAGTGTGAGTTTAACATGTGTGATGTGAGTTGAGTGTGAGTTTAACAGGATTACTGTGTGTGAGTGAGTGTGTTTAAAACATGTGTGTGTGGTGTGAATGTGCGTTTACTGTGTGTGAGTGTGCGTTTAATGTGGGTGAGTGTGAGTTTAATGTGTGAGTGATTCACTATGACGGGGTCATGGCTGGAGTTCATGGGTCAATATGCAACAAGGGTTGACCAAGTTGTGGTAGGGTTGGGGGCTGTGGTTTTACCGAGATGATTGACAGATTGACGGGGCATTGATTGGGTGGATATCTCTGCTACTGTTCCAGAGCAGGAGAGTCTAGAACTAAAGAGTACAGGATTGAAAGTGAGAGCGAGGAAATATAAACGGGCCCTGTGGGGCCTTCACACAGAAGGTGATGGGTAAACCAGCACCGCCATTCAATATGATCATGGTTGATCATCTAAAATCTGTACCCCGGTCCTGCTTTCTCCCCATATCCCTGGATTCCCTTAGCCCTAAGAGCTAAATCTAACTCGAAAACATCCAGTGAATCGGCCTCCACTGCCTTCTGTGGTAGAGAATTCCACAGATTCACAACTCTCTGGGTGAAAATGTTTTTACTCATCTCAGTCCTAAATGGCCGACTCCTTATTCTTAAACTGTGGCCCCTGGTTCTGGTCTCCCCCAACATCGGGAACATTTTTCCTGCATCTAAAGCCTGTCTAATCCTCTAAGAATTTTATATGTTCTATAAGTTCCCCTCTCATGCTTCTAAATTCCAGTGAATACAAGCCCAGTCGAACTATTCTTTTATATGTCAGTCCCGCCATCCCGGGAATTAACCTGGTGAACCTACGCTGCACTCCCTCAATAGCAATAATGTCCTTCCTCAAATTAGGAGACCAAAATTGCACACAATACTCCAGGTGTGGTCTCACCAGGGCCCTGTACAACTGCAGTAGGACCTCCTTGCTCCTAAACTCAAATCCTATCACAAAAAGGCCAACATGCCATTGGCTTTCTTCACTGCCTGCTGTACCTGCATGCTTACTTTCAGTGACTGATGTACAAGGACACCCATGTCTCAATTCACCTCCTCTCTTTTGCAACCTCATCCTTTTGCACCTTTCCCCTTTTACCTCCTTCAATGCACTGCCCCTTTTCTTTCACCTTCCTTTTCTTTTACCTCTCTCACATATTTCCATTGCACACTGATATTTGGCTATCACCTTACCTCTTCAACCTTTTACCATTTGCACCACCTACCCACGTCCTCCTCCTCTCCAGTGTATACTCCATTTCGTCAACCTGCCTACTCCTCCTATGCACCATCCACCTAACCTCTCCTTTTCCTGTTACTCCAACCTTCACGCTTCCTCCCTGATAATAATCTACACCCGTACTTTCCTTCTTCCCCTTTTCCCTAACTGATATCAGCAGATAATAATCAGCCTTCCTGTTCAAGCTCACACGCCACCCAGTTGTTTTGTGTAATCTGCAAATTTGGAGATTTTACATTTAATTCCCTCGTCTAAATTGTTAATATATATTGTAAATAACTGGGGTCCCAGCACTGAGCCTTGCGGCACCCCACTAGTCACTGCCTGCCATCCTGAAAAGGACCCGTTAATTCCTACTCTTCGCTTCCTGTCTGCCAACCAGCTCTCTATCCATGTCAACACCCTACCCCCTATACCATGTGCTCTAATTTTACTTCGGAGTCACGTGAGTGACTACGTGAAGACCCCGCCAGGACGCATGCGCGACATATCGTCGAACGCATTGCGGAAGCGACAGTCGGGAGGAGCGCCGCTCCTCCAGCGCAAGTTTTGAAAACTTACTGAAGGTAAGTCTTACCTTTTCTGGTGAGCGTGGCGACTCGGTGTAATTTCTTTTTCAGGAGGAAGCACCATGGAGTCGCGTAAGGGAGAGCAGCAGTGCTGATACCGCTGCTGTGGAAGCAGCCAGCATGCGTGCCGTCTCTCCAGAGCTGCAGGTGCTGCCAGCAGCTGCCGGCTTCTCGCCGCTACAGACCGCAAGGTGCGCCGCGGTCGGCGGCAAAACCACCCGGAAGAGTGACAGGACCGTTGACTCGGCTGGGTCCGGACCTGAAGAGACACCCCGTTCACGGATAGCGAAAAACGGCGGGCGTCTTTCCCGCGTGAGCGTGGGGTGGGGAGCAGTAAGCTCCAGCGTGACCTGCTTATGCAGGGGCAGAGTCACAGTGGGTCTCCTCGCAGGACCCACGTGCAGGCAGCATCCTTTCAAGGACTGCCAAATGTTCTCACCCATCTTCGGGGGGTGCATTAGGGGTCAGAGCTGGGCTGACCCTGAAGAAGGGGCAATGGACTGAACAGTCAACTGTGAGGGGGGTGCCAAAGAGAGAGCAGCAGAAGATTGTGGGAAACATGCTGTCGCAACACTCAAGAAGGACTGCCTATCCAATACAAGCTGAAGCCAGTAAAAAATACATGGCTACAAACCAGCTACAGGAGCAAGCCATTAACTTATGGCTGGGAAGTAAAATTGCTCCAGAGAACTCTCTCCATTTCTCTTAAAAGTACCAGCAGTCTATGACCCCATCTGGACGGCAAACAACAGGAGCCCATCTATAAGGAGCCAGGAGGTGAAAGCTCCAGAGGAAACTGCTGGCCTGCTAAAATCACAGCAGTACCAGGACAACTGATGGGGGTTGATTTGCCTGAAGAGTTACGTGATGCTCTAGCAGACTGTGTAATTACTCAGTGGGAGATTAACAGTTACAGGAAAAGAGCATCATCAAGAAGTGCGGGGAATTATGCAAGACAAGTAGCACACAGGCACCAAAAATTGCTGTTGGGGGACCTCCCGAAGCAGGTTGAAAGCCCTGCAATGAGGAAGCCAAGGCTATAGGCCTGAATCAAGGTGCCAAAGCACCTCTAAAACCCACTATCAACACGGCAGCCACCCCTACACACCCCACCAGACATCGGTGCTATGGAAGGACCATCTGGTGGTGAAAGCTCGAAGCCGGCCCACCTGCACAGCGGTCTTTCAGACCATGGCCCAGCCCGGCCTTCATGGAAAACGCGCCAACCCCACAACGCAGCAACACAATACCAGAAGAAACAACTGCGGAGACAACCCACACAACACCGGTAACCAATGGAGGTAGGTGGGTGGTCTCTTAAAAAAACATTGCATATGTCCGATTCATTAAAGTTGGGGGAACGGTTGCACTTGTTTCATCATGTGTGCTGCACTTTTACCTCTGAATCTTTTACATACTCGGAAGTATTCAGAATTACAAAATGAATTTGTATACGAACTACCGTCCCAGTTCCTAATGCATACGCCTAGCGGGAAGTTCATACTTCACAAAAAGAGAGAACAGCAGGCCATGCTGAACTGTTAAGACTAAACACAAAAAGGGATTGAGAAAACAATCAGAGAATTTCAAGAGTTCGTATCAAAATTTATTTATAAAAAACTAAAAAAGATGGTAGTTTGCCGTATCATTACAGATTTGACCGAACTAAATACTTCCGTTCAGTATGCCCATTTCAAATTAGACACGTTTGTCACACACAGGGTCATCGTAAATACCTGAAATTTATCTGGATGGGGCAGCAATGGCAGTATAACGGCCTTACCCAATGGTTGTCATCAGCACCCAGGGCTATACAAATTTATTAAAACCAGCTTTAGCATACTTAAAGAAACATAACCATATCGTCATGGCTTACCTTGATGATATTTCTCATTGTAAGTGAAAATTGGAGCTGGCTACATTGGTGGTCTCAGCCACACACAGAGATTTAACGTAAATCCAGATAAATCAAAAATTGGAACCCTCCACTACCATGGATTATTTGGGGTTCACTATTGTCTCTGTTCATATGTCTATCACCTTGCCACCAAAACAAAGTGACAGACTTGATGGGAGTATGTAAAAGCCTCACTGGCATCAGGGAACCATCCATTCGGCAAGGAGCAAGAGTGATTGGGAATTGGTGGCTGCGTTCCCAGCAGCCACAATTGGACCACTCCATTATTAAAACCTGGAAGAGGGGAAATTTTAGCTCTCAAAAATCATACAGGCCATTTCAATAGGCCTATGCAACTACCAGGGAAAGTAAATTAAATTAAACTGGTGGATAGAAATTGTTCCATATTATCCTAACCCCACTCACCCCCATTTCTATTATCCCTAGGGTACATTACAGACTGATGCCAGTGCAAAAGGTTGGGGAGCAACTAATACCACCACAAGTTGTGGTGGCAGATGGAGTGCACAAAAATTATTCTGTTTAAAGCACTAGAAATTAATTATCTAGAAATGATGGGAGCGTTTCATGGACTCAGGGCCTACTGCTCAGATGAGCACCAGTTGCATGTACGGTACAGATGATACCACACTGGGGGCCTATTATTAATCATATGGGTGAAATAAAGTCGATATCATGTGATGAATTGCCTAATAATATCTGGCACTGGTGTCTGGGAGAGAGATTTGGATCTCAACCACTTACCTTCCAGGTAAGCTAAACTACAGTGGCAGACACCAGGTCCTCCGTTAAAATTCAACGACAACATTAAAATGGATGTTGGATCGGAAAGTGTTTACAGATATTATAGACCGGTATGGGACACCAGATATCGTCCTTTTTTTCCATCCAGACTAATTCACCAACATATGTTGCTTGGGAACCAGACCCAGGGGCAGCAGCGATGGACGATTTCTCGCTGCATTGGGGAGGGGGGGATTTGTTTTGCTATGCATTTTCCCCCTTCTGCCTCATCAGGCGAGTCTTACAATAATTAAACAAGACGCCGCAACGGGTACCATGGTTCCCAACAGTACAAAGATGGTCTCTCAGAACCCTGCATCTGGATCAACAACGGCCAAGGAGGTTGGCACACCCCGTGCGGGAAAGTATCCGTGCACATGGACTGTATGAACTTGTTTGATTTGCAGTTTCTGAACAGGCCCATTTCTGGGATACGGACTCTCCGACAGGACGATCAATGCCATCTCAGCGTCGTGCAGGGAGTCCACGAGAAGACAGTACCTGACTTATGTCAGGAAATGGGATGTGTTCTGCAACCAGGACGAACACTACATATGCCTCAGCCACCAACACTGAAGTGCTGGAGTTCTGGCCACCCTTCATTTCGATGTAGGATTGAGTTACAGTGCCATTATTGTGCAAGGAGTGCCCTATCTAATATCTGGGCAGAGGGAGTGATTCAACCTGGCTATAGGATCACACCCACTAGTACCTAAACGAATGAGGGGTATTTGTACTCTATTCCCCCCAGGTCCAGATACACCTATATATGGGACATAGGTAGTACACCATGTTACGAGGATGGACACCAATATCGGGGCTCACTCTGGGACAAACTAATATCCTAGATGGGAATGATTATGGCATTGGATCAGCACAACGGGTCCAAGTCCTTACACATAGCTAGAATAGGACGTCATGTCTGTCACAAATGGCAGATAACCTGCTACATTACAGGGGTACTTAAACTAGGGACTGACCCGGTTCCTTGGCCAATATTAGAGTTCTGGCCTATCCTGCAAGATAGTCGGCCCTGCATTAGTGACACATATTTTCCAATATATATAGTCACCAAGACACTTTATGGGCACGGAGAGAGCTTTCTCATTAGCCATAAATGCCCTCACTATTGTCTCAGTGCAAACCATTATCCAGATGGTTTCGGGGTGGTATTAGTTTTGCAGTGGTGAATACTAATGTTTTAAATCTCACTCCAACAGGGCTGCATCTACATCGGGACGCTAGGATGATGATGGGAGTTCCTATGGACCACATCCTTGCCACAGCGGGGTGGAGCAATGAACGCGTTCAATGCTTTATAATAAACCCGTGGCCGATCCTGAGACGTTTGCAGGGAAAAAATTAAGTTCTGTAAATTATAAATTTACCAATGCGGGGCATATTATTTTAGGTATGAATATTCCTTTATTGTTTTCAGCACAGTGTCGTGTGTGAAATACGTTCATCCTCCGTCCCAGAATGGCAGTGTGTGAGCATGGTCTCGTTCCAGGGGCATGAAATCACAGAGCTTTGAAATCTTCACGTAGTCACTCACGTGACTCCGAAGTAAAATAGTAAGATTAAATGAGAACTTAACCAGTTTGAAGTTTGATCTTTATTTTATGAGGAGTTACGATGAGGGATTACGTGCCCTCCGCTCCCAAAACCCTCTATTATAAAGTTCAACTGGTATGGAAGTTCTCTCTTATCTTACTATATTAGTCTACTCTGGTATCTGTGATTTCACACCACTGCTTTGAAGAATGTCGCGCATGCGTCCTGGCGGGGTCTTCACGTAATCCCTCATCGTAACTCCTCATAAAATAAAGATCAAACTTCAAACTGGTAAGTTCTCATTTAATCTTACTATTTTGCACACTACCCCCAATACCATGTGCTCTAATTTTGCACACTAATCTTTTGTGTGGGGCCTCGTCAACGGCTTTTTGAAAGTCCAGACACACCACATCCACTGGCTCTCCCTTATCCTTTTATATTTGTTACATCCTCAAAAATTCTAGAAGATTAGTCGAGCATGATTTCCCCTTCATAAATCCATGCTGACTTTGACCGATCCTGTCACTGCACTGCTATAACATCTTTAATAATCGACTCCAGTATCTTTCCCACTGCCGATGTCAGGCTAACTGGTCTATAATTCCCTGTTTTCTCTCTCCCTCCTATTTTAAAAAGTGGAGTTTAATTGGCCACGCTGCACTCCCTCAATAGCAATAATGTCCTTCCTCAAATTAGGAGACTTTAGTTGTACACAATACTCCAGGTGTGTGCGTGTGTGTGAGGCGGGGTCATGTGTGTGTGTATGTGTGTGTGTGTGCGCGTGTGTGTGTGTGTGTGTGTGTGTGTGTGTGTGTGTGTGTGTGTGTGTGTGTGCGTGTGTGCGCATGAGTGTGTGTGTGTGTGTGCGTGCGTATATGTGCATATGTGTGTGTGTGCGTGTGTGCACATGAGTGTGTGTGTGCGTGCGTATATGTGCATAGTGTGTGTGAGAGTTTTTGTGCATTTGGTGTGTGTGAGCGTATGGGAATCTGTGTGTGTATGGCGTATGTGTGTGTGTGTGTGTGCATGTGTGTGTGCGTGTGTGTGAAGTGTGTGTATGTGTGTGTGCGCATGTGTGTGAAGTGTGTGTGCGTGTGTGCATGTGTGTGTAGTGCATGTAACGGTAGTCACTGTCACTAACGGTATTGTCATTGTCACTAATGGTAGTGTCACTGTCACTAACGGTGGTGTCACTGTCACTAACGGTAGTGTCACTGTCACTAACGGTGGTGTCACTGTCACTAACGGTGGTGTCACTGTCAATAACGGCGGTGTCACTGTCACTAACGGTAGTGTCACTGTCACTAACGGTGGTCACTGTCACTAATGGTGGTGTCACTGTCACTAACGGTAGTGTCACTGTCACTAACGGTAGTGTCACTGTCACTAACGGTAGTGTCACTGTCACTAATGGCACGATGGTGTCACTGTCACTAATGGTTGTGTCCTGTCACTAACGGTGTTGTCACTGTCACTAACGGTAGGGTCACTGTCACTAATGGTGGTGTCACTGTCACTAACGGTGGTGTCACTGTCACTAACAGTAGTGTCACTGACACTAATGGTAGTGTCCCTGTCACTAACGGTGGTGTCACTGTCACTAACGGTGGTGTCACTGTCACTAACCGTTGTGTCACTGTCACTAACGGTAGTGTCACTGTCACTAATGGCATGGTAGTGGTACTGTCACTAATGGCATGGTAGTGTCACTGTCACTAACGGTAGTGTCACTGTCACTAATGGCATGGTAGTGTCACTGTCAATAATGGCATGGTAGTGTCACTGTCACTAACGGTGGTGTCACTGTCACTAATGGCATGGTAGTGTCACTGTCACTAATGGCATGCTAGTGTCACTGTCACTAATGGCATGGTAGTGTCACTGTCACTAACGGTGGTGTCACTGTCACTAACGGTGGTGTCACTGTCACTAACGTTCGTGTCATCAGTCATGGTATTTCACACTAACGTTAGTGTCACTGTCACTAATGGTCGTGTCACTGTCACTAACGATGGTGTCACTGTCACTAACGGTGGTGTCACTGTCACTAACGGTGGTGTCACTGTCACTAACGGTAGTGTCACTGTCAGTGACGGTAGTGTCACTGTCACTAATGGTGGTGTCACTGTCACTAACGGTGGTGTCACGGTCACTACTAGTCTAGTGTCACTGTCACTGACGGTAGTGTCACTGTCACTAACGGTGGTGTCACTGTCACTAATGGTGGTGTCACTGTCACTAACAGTAGTGTCACTGTCACTAACGGTGGTGTCATTGTCACTAACATTGGTGACTGTCACTAACGGTGGTGTCACTGTCACTAACGGTGGTTTCTTGGTCATTTTTTTTCTGTCACTGTTACTAATGGCATGGTAATGTCACTGTCACTAACGGTGTTGTCCCTGTCACTAATGGTGGTGTCACTGTCACTAACGATGGTGTCACTGTTACTAATGGTGGTGTCACTGTCACTAACGGTGTTGTCCCTGTCACTAATGGTGGTGTCACTGTCACTAACGATGGTGTCACTGTCACTAACAGCACCGTAGTGTCACTGTCACTAATGGCAAGGTGGTGTCACTGTCACTAACTGTAGTGTCACTGTCACTAATGGTGGTGTCACTTCACTAACTGTAGTGTCACTGTCACCAATGGTGGTGTCACTGTCACTAATGGCACGGTAACCATATAACAATTGCAGCACGGAAACAGGCCCTCTCGGCCCTTCCAGTCCGTGCCGACCATTTGTTTTCCCCTAGTCCCATCTACCTGCACTCACACCATACCCCTCCATTCCCTTCACGTCCATATACCTATCCACTTTACTCTTAAATGTTAAAATCGATCCTGCCTCCACCACTTCTGCTGGAAGCTGATTCCACACAGCCACCACCCTCTGAGTAAAGAAGTTCCCCCTCACGTTACCCCGAAACCTCTGTCCCTTAATTACTCATGTCATGCCCTCTTGTTTTGAATCTTCCCTACCCTCAATGGGGGAAAAACAAAAAAAATTACGTAATTATCCACGTCAACTCTGTCTATCTTCCCTTTCATCATTTTAAAGACCTCAAATCAAGTCCCCCTTAACCTTCTGCGCTCCAAGAATTAAAGACCTAACATGTTCACCTTTCTCTGTAACAGAGTTGCTGGAACCCTGGCAACATTTAGTAAATCTCTCTGTACTCTCTCTATTTTGTTGACATCCTTCCTATTAACTAGGCGACCAAAATTGTACATCATACTCCAGAATTGGTCTAACCAATGCCTTGTACAATTTTAAACATTACATTCCCTACTCCTATATTCAATGCTCTGATTTATAAAGGCCAGCACACCAAAGGCTTTCTTTTACCACCCTATCTACATGCGATTCCACCTTCAGGGAAACTATGCACAGTTATTCCTAGATCCCTTCTGTTTCCACAGCAATTCCTCAATTCCTACCATTTACCATGTACTTCTATTTTGATTTGTCCCTGCCAAGTTGTAGCACTTCACACTTATACAAGCATTAAACTCCATCTGCCATCTTTCAGCCCACTTTTCCAAATGGCCCAAATCTCTCTGTAGACTTTGAAAATCTTACTTCATTATCCACAACACCAACCTATCTTAGTTCATCTGCACACTTACTGATCCAATTTTCCACCCCATCATCCAGATCATAGTGATGTTTACATGACAAACAACAGTGGACCCAACAGATTCCCTGAGGCACCCCACTGGGTCACGGCTTCCAACCTGACAAATAGCCATCCACCATTACTCTCTGACATCTCCCATTCAGCCACTGTTGAATCCATCTTGCTATCGCCATTAACACCCAAAGATTGAACCTTCTTAACCAACCTTCCATGGGGAAACCTTGTCAAAGGCCCCTTACTGAAATCCATATAGACAACATACCACTGCTTTACCCTCATCAATTTCCCTAGTTACCGCTTCATAAAAATTCAAGAAGGTTGTCAAACATGTACCTTCCAGGCACAAATCCATGTTGACTGTTCCTGAATCAGACCTGTTTATCCAGATGCTTATACGGTTATATTATCTCTAAAGTATCCTTTCCATTGAATTTGCCCACCACTGACGTCAAACTAATAGGTCTATAATTGCTAGGTTTATTCTTTGAACCCTTTGTTAAAACAATGGAACAACATGCGCAGTATGCCAATCCTCCGGCACTATTCCCGTTTTCTAATGACATTTGAAATATTTCTGTCATAGCTCCTGCTATTTTCTACACTAACTTCCCTCAATGTCCTGGGGAATATCCTGTCAGGACCTGGAGATTATCCACTTTTATATTTTTTCAAAAAGTGTCAAGTAACTACATCCTCCCTTGAATCTCTTTAGTTTCCATAGCTACTCTACTTTTTCCTTAACTCACAGAGTTTCATATCCTTCTCCTTGGTGAATACCGAAGAAAAGAAATGTTCAATATTCCCCATCTCTTTTTGCTTTGCAGATAGCTGTCCATTCTGGCTCTCTAATGAAACGGTCCAATTTATCCCTCGGTATCCTTTTTGCTATTGAGAATATATGATTGATGTAGAAACCCTTCTTGGATTTACTTTCCCCTTTCTTTCCAAAGCAACCTCATATCTTCTTTGCTTCCTAATTCTTTGCGCTTACTTATTCTTTTTTACATTTTATATATACTACTCTAGCACCTCATTTAACTCAATGCTCCTATAATTATATTGTAGATATCTCTCTTTTTCGAAAACAAGTGTCCAATTTCCCTTGAAAACATGGCTCTTTCCATTTTTTACTATTTCCGTTAAACCTAACAGGGACATAAAGATTCTTTACTCTTACAATTTTTTTTTAAATGTCCTTAATTTCCCTTTACGTGCATAATCATTCCCATGAAACATAGTGTCCCAATTCACTCCTTTAAAATCCTTACGCATTCCCTCAAAAGTTAGCCTTTCTTACCAATCAAAAATCTCCACCCTTGGTCCTGTTCTGATCTCTTACATAATATAATTGAAACTAATGGTATTGTTTTGTGATCAATGGTCCCGAAGTGCACACCAACGCATACCTCCGTCACCTGACCTGCCTCATTTCCTAACAGGAGGTCCAGCACTGCCCCTTCTCTGGTCGATACCTCTATGTACTGCTGCAAAAAACTATCCTGCACACATTTAACAAACGATTCTTGAAGGGTTGACAGTAGATATGCAATGGAAGGCATTTAAAGACTGCAGGGATGAACTACAACAATTGTTCATCCCAGTATGGCAAAAGAATAAATCAGGGAAGGTGGCGCATCCGTGGATAACGAGGGAAATCAGGGATAGTAACAAAGAAAAGGATGATGCGTACAAATTAGCCAGAAAAAGCAGACTACGAGAGGACTGGGAGAAATTCAGAGACCAACAGTGGAGGACAAAGGGCTTAATTAGTTAAAGGGAAAATGGAGTATGAAAGAAAAACTGGCAGGAAACATAAAAACTGACTGCAATGGTTTTTTTATCTGTTAATGTGAAGCGCAAAAGATTAGTTTAAAACAAATGTAGGTCCCTTGCAGTCAGAAAACGGATACGTGAATTGATCATGGGGAACAAGGACATGCAGACCAATTGAATAACTACTTTGGTTATGTCTTCACTAAGGAAGACATAAATAATTTGCCGTAAATAGCAGGGGATCGCGGGTCAAATGAGATGGAGGAACTGAGTGAAATCCAGGTTAGCCGGAAAGTGGTGTTAGGTAAATTGAATGGATTAAAGGCCGATAAATCCCCAGGGCCAGATAGGCTGCATCCCAGGGTACTTAAGGAAGTAGCTCCAGAAATAACAGATGCCTTAGTGATAATTTTTCAAAACTCTTTAGATTCTGGAGTAGTTCCTGAGGATTGGAGGGTATGTTTCTATGTTTCTATGTTTACTGTCACTAACGGTGGTGTCACTGTCACTAACGGTGGTGTCACTGTCACTAACGGTGGTGTCACTGTCACAAACGGTGGTGTCACTGTCACTGTCACTAACAGTAGTGTCACTGTCACTAACGGTGGTGTCACTGTCACTAACGGTGGTGTCACTGTCACTAACGGTGGTGTCACTGTCACTAACAGTAGTGTCACTGTCACAAACGGTGGTGTCACTGTCACTAACGGTGGTGTCACTGTCACTGTCACTAACGCTGGTGTCACTGTCACTATGTGTGGTGTCACTGTCACTAACGGTAGTGTCACTGTCACTGTCACTAACAGCAGTGTCACTGTCACTAACGGTGGTGTCACTGTCACTAACAGTAGTGTCACTGTCACAAACGGTGGTGTCACTGTCACTAACGGTGGTGTCACTGTCACTGTCACTAACGGTGGTGTCACTGTCACTAACGGTGGTGTCACTGTCACTAACGGTAGTGTCACTGTCACTGTCACTAACGGTGGTGTCACTTGTCACTAACGGTGGGGTTTGTCTCCTGTCACTGTCTCTACAGTAGTTGTCCATCGGTGTCTCTGTCACTATCGGTTTCGGTGTACTGTCAATAAACGCTGTCACGGTCACTGTCACTGGTTGTCTTCTGTCTGTTCCACAAACTGTGTCACTGTCTCTCACTACGGTGGTGACTGATCTTCTATAACGCCTCAATTACAGTATGTGTCACGGGTGTCACGTCACTAACGGTGGTGTCACTGTCACTATCGGTAGGTAGGGTAAGGTACTGTCACTAATGGTGGTTGTCACTATCATAGCAGTAGTGTCACAGGTCACTAACGGTAGGTGTCACTGTCACTAACTGCATCCCTCAATGGCAAGGAATGTTTCTTTACCTCAAATGTAGGGGAGCAAAACGGCACACAGTACTCCAGGTGTGGTCTCACTAGGGCCCTGTACAACTGCAGAAAGACCTCTTTGTTCCTTAACGAAAGCCATTCGCTTTCTGTCAACAATAAATTCCACACAAAGGTAGACAAAAGTGGTGGAGAAGCTCAGTGGGTGCGGCAGCATCTATGGATTTTGCAGCCCTGTGTAAACTGTCCCTGTCTGGTGGCGCTCCCATGTACCCTGTCTGGTGGCGCTCCCATGTCTGTCCCTGTCTGGTGGCGCTCCCATGTACCCTGGTGTTGCCGACTGAATGCAGAAGGAAATCACAGCTTTGCTCCAAACCACGAACTCTGTGGAATCCAGATGTTCAATGCGAAGCTGGTACTGTATCTGGATTGGTGGAGGTTCCCCATCCTGGCTTCCAGCACATGTGGATTAGCAAACAAGAGTACCTAGAGACCAACAACGGTGTATCTGGCTTTCCTTTAAGTTCTAAATGCTTCTAAGTGGGACTAACTATCAAGTGACGGCTTTCCTGCTTTGTCTAAGGCTATTATACTGGAAGAGTGAAGGTGTTGCCGGTATTTTGGCAACGGAGCGCCCCAGGAATCTGAGGAATGAGTATATTTGAGATTTATAGGCATTCAAATATTGCTTGTAAACAGTGGGCATTGTCTTGGATTTATAAAGCCTCTGCCAAAGTGAGTCCAATGAATATATGGAATGATGTAACAGGCAAAGAATTTCCCCGTTTTGTATTTCTGGCCTCTGGTAAAAGCTTCATCTAGAACAAACTCACAAGGTGCGGTTTACACCCCAGGCACGAGACAACATGTTACAACTTGACAGACTGAAGAAGGGGTTTCAGCCGAAGCTTGGCCTCTCCTCTTCGATCTCATAGATGCTGCTGCCCCCCGCAGTTTCTCCAGCGTTTTTTGTTTTACCCATGTAAAACTTGACACTGCCAGGTTTTGTGCATCTACACGGATAATACAAGAAAAGTTCGTTGTAACCCGCGCCTGTTTGACGGGCGTTGTGTCTGCAGTCCCTCCACGAGGCAGCGTCTTGCAACATGTACAGTTGCATTATAATTATCATCACAGTTCTGTACAGTTCATGTATCACTTAGTCTCATGTACAGTTCGTGTACAGTCTCATGTACAGTCTGGTTACAGTCTCATGTCAGTCTCATGTACAGTCTCATGTACTGTGCAGGTACAGTCTCATCTACAGTCTCATGTAAAAGTCTCATGTATCAGGTCTCATGTACAGTCTCGGTGTACAGTCTCGTGTTCAGTCTCATGTACGTAATGTCTCATGTACTGTCTCATCTACAGTCTCATGTACAGTTCTCATGTACAGTCTCATGTACAGTGCCATCTACAGGTCTATTTGTAAGTTCTCATGTACAGTCTCATGTACAGTTCATCTACAGTCTCGTGTACAGTCTCATGTTACTGTCTCATCTCAGTCTCATGTACATCTCATCTTACAGTCTCGTGTTCCGTCTCGGTCTGTCTCGTGTACTGTCTCATATACAGTTCGGTTGTAAGTCTCATGTACAGTCTCATGTACAGTCCTTGTACAGTCTCGTGTACAGTCTCGTGTACAGTCTCATCTACAGTCCTCGTGATTACAGTCTACATGTACCAGTATCGTGTAGCAGTCCTCGTGTACAGTCTTGTGTTACAGTCTCAATCTACAGTATAGTGTACAGTCTCATGTACAGTCTCATGTACAGTCTCATGTACAGTCTCATGTACAGTCTCATGTACAGTCTCATGTACAGTCTCATCTACAGTCTCATGTACAGTCTCATGTACAGTCTCGTGTACAGTCTCGTGTACAGTCTCGTGTACAGTCTCATATACAGTCTCGTTGGAAGTTCAGTTACAGTTCTCATGTACAGTCTCGTGTACTGTCTCGTGTACAGTCTTGTAAGTCTATCTACTGTCTCGTGCTACAGTCTCATGTACAGTTCTCGAGTACTGTCTCGTGTACAGTCTCTGTATGTACAGTATCGTGTACAGGTCATTACTGTCTCTGTGTACAGTCTCATGTAGTTCATGTACAGTCTCGTGTACGTCTCATGTTACTGTCTAGTGTCGTCTTCATCTACCGTCTCATGTAGTTATGTACAGTCTCATGTACAGTCTCATGTTACAGTCTCATGTTACAGTCTCCGTGTTCAGTCTCATTCTACAGTCTCGTGTACAGTCTCGTGTACAGTCTCGTGTACAGTCTCATCTACAGTCTCGTGTACAGTCTCATGTACAGTCTCGTGTACAGTCTCGTGTACAGTCTCATGTACAGTCTCATGTACAGTCTCGTGTACAGTCTCGTGTACAGTCTCATCTACAGTCTCGTGTACAGTCTCATGTACAGTCTCGTGTACAGTCTCATCTACAGTCTCATGTAGTCTCATGTACAGTCTCATGTACAGTCTCATGTACAGTCTCATGTACAGTCTCGTGTACAGTCTCATCTACAGTCTCATCTACAGTCTCATGTACAGTCTCATGTACAGTCTCGTGTACAGTCTCATCTACAGTCTCATGTACAGTCTCATGTAGTTATGTACGTCTTCATGTACTGTTCTCGTGTAACAGTCTATCATCTATCTCATCTACAGGTCTCATGTTACGTCTCGTGTACAGTCTCATCTCTGTCTCATGTACAGTCTCATGTACAGTCTCATCTACAGTCTCATGTACAGTCTCATGTACAGTCTCATGTAGTCTCATGTACAGTCTCATGTACAGTCTCATGTACAGTCTCGTGTACAGTCTCATCTACAGTCTCATGTACAGTCTCATGTACAGTCTCATGTACAGTCTCATGTACAGTCTCATGTAGTCTCATGTACAGTCTTCCATGTACTGTCTCAGTCAGTCTCATTCTACAGTCTCATGTAGTCTCATCTACAGTCTCCACTGTACAGTCTCATGTACAGTCTCATGTACAGTCTCTCTACTGTCTCATACAGTCACTAATGGTACAGTCCATGTTCGTCTATGTACAGTTCATGTAGTCTCGTGTTACAGTCTCTTGTAGTCTCATGTTGTCTAATGTCAGTATCATGTAGTCTCATGTACCGTTTCATGTGTCTCATGTAGTCTATGTACAGTCTCATGTACAGTCTCAGCTACAGTCTGTGTTACGTCTCATCTACAGTTCTCATTTGTACAGTCTCATGTAGTCTCATGTACTGTCTCGTGTAGTTTCTTGTAGTCTCCATGCTTCAGTCTCATGTACTGCTCTCGTGTACAGTCTCATCTACACTGTCTGTGTACAGTCTCATGTACAGTCTCATGTACAGTCTCATCTACAGTCTCATGTACAGTCTCATGTACAGTCTCATGTACAGTCTCATCTACAGTCTCATGTACAGTCTCATGTACAGTCTCATGTAGTCTCATGTACAGTCTGTGTACAGTCTCATGTACAGTCTCATGTACAGTCTCGTGTACAGTCTCATGTACAGTCTCATGTACAGTCTCATGTAGTCTCGTGTACAGTCTCGTGTACAGTCTCATGTACAGTCTCATGTACAGTCTCATGTACAGTCTCATGTACAGTCTCATGTAGTCTCATGTACAGTCTCGTGTACAGTCTCATGTACAGTCTCATCTACAGTCTCGTGTACAGTCTCATGTACAGTCTCATGTACAGTCTCATCTACAGTCTCATGTACAGTCTCATGTACAGTCTCATGTACAGTCTCATCTACAGTCTCATGTACAGTCTCATGTACAGTCTCATGTACAGTCTCATCTACAGTCTCATGTACAGTCTCATGTAGTCTCATGTACAGTCTCATGTACAGTCTCATCTACAGTCTCGTGTACAGTCTCATGTACAGTCTCATGTACAGTCTCATCTACAGTCTCATCTACAGTCTCATGTACAGTCTCATGTACAGTCTCATGTACAGTCTCATGTACCAGTCGCGTGTACAGTTCCGTCAGTCTCATTTACAGTCTCATGTAGTCTCATGTACAGTCTCATGTACAGTTCGTGTCGTGTACAGTCTTGTACTGTGCTCATTTTCTGTATCATGTAGTTCATGTACAGTCTCGTGTCAGTCTCATGTACAGTCCTCATGTACAGTCTCATTTACAGGTCTCATTTAACAGTCTCATGTAGTGTCTCATGTACTGTCTCATGTACAGTCTATGTAGTCTCTTGTACAAGTCTCTTGTACAGTCAGTTAGTCTCATGTACAGTCTCATGTTCAGTTCTCATGTACAGTCTCTTTTAAAGGTCTCATGTAGTCTATGTACAGTCTCAACACAGTCTCAAGTAGTCTCATGTTAAGTCTAGTGTACTTGTCTCATGTACCAGTATCTATCTACTGTATCGTGTAACAGTTCCTAATGGGTTACAGTATCTTGTTAGTCAATCATAATTCAAGTCTCTGATACAGGTCTCAAGATTAACAGTCTCATGTGTAGATGAGCCACTGTCTAATGGTACTGTCATCTTGTTCAGTCTCATGACTTTGATATCATTACAGTTAGTCTCATTGTACTGTCGCATGTAGTTCACCCATTCTTATGTCTATTGTGCTGAACAGCAGTCTCTTATCGCTTACATCTTCTGTCTCGTGTACTGTTATCATGTACTGGCTCATGATTGTCTTTAATTACCTGGCTCATCTACAGTAGAATGTACAGTCTCATGTACAGTCCTCATGTTACTGTCTAATGTACCCCGTATCGTGTAAAGTCTAATGTACAGTCTAGCATTACAGTTCATGCTAGTCTAATGTGTACCAGTCTCATGTACTGTCTGTGTACAGTCTCATGTACAGTTCATTTACAGTCTCATGTTGTCTCAGTACAGTATCTGTACAGTCTCATGTTCAGTCTACATGTACTGTTCTCATTTACAGTCTCATTTTACAGTCTCATGTATGTCTCATGTACAGTCTAATGTACTGTATCATGTTGAGTATCTTTGTACCACAGTTTCTTGTACCTGTCTCATGTTGGATCTTGGTCTGTCTCACTGTTTCTGTACTATGTACTTTCTCTTTTTTCTGTCTATGTGTTGGCCAGTAATGGATATTGTTTTCAAGTTTCTCATGTACGTATATTTTTAACTGTATCTGTGTAGTCTCTTATGTACAGTCTCATGTACGGTCTCATTGTTTCTGTCTATTATTACTAGTATCATGTAGTTCAGTATGTCTCATGTACATCTCATAGTACAGTTTCTTGTAGTTCATGTACTGGTACTCATTTACAGTATCATGTAGTCTCATTGTACAGTCTCATGTACAGTGATCAGGTAACAGTCCTCATGTACAGTGCTCGGTTCAGGACTCGCTATGTACAGCTCACTTTACGTATCATGTAGTATCATGTACTTGTCTCATGGACAGTACAATGTACTGTCTCGTGTGTTAAAGGTCTAGTGTTACAGGTATGTGTACTGTCTCGTGTACAGGTATCATTGTACAGTACTGCCATGTACAGTCTCGTGATACTGTCTCATGGACCTGTATCATGTAACAGTATCATTTTACAGTCTAAGTGCTTCAGTCTCATGTACACGTCTCATGGGTAAGTCTTCATGGTCCGTCTCTTGTACAGATCTCATGTAAGTCTCAGGCTTCTGGCTCAATTGTACAGTCACTCTTGTACATGGTTCATGTACAGTCTCATGTACAGTATAATTTACAGGTATCTTGTAGTCTCTTGTACAGTTCTCTTGTACTGGGATCATGGTCAGTTATTGTACAGTTCTCTTTAAAGTCTATTGTTAGCATCTTTGTAAAGTCTCATGTACAGTTCTCTCGGTACTGTACTCATTGTTCAGTCTAATGTACTGTCTTCTTGTACTGTCCCTAGTGTACAAGTCTCATGGTCAGTCTCTTTTACGTCATCATGTTATGTCTCTTGTACTGTCTCTTGTACCTGTCTCATTAACAGTACTATTGTCGGTCTCAGTGTACAAGTCTTCATGTACAGTCTCATGTACAGTCTTCCATTACAGTACTATGTAGTCTCATGTATCTGTTCAATTGTACAAGGCTCTATTTACAGTCTCATGTAGTCTCATGTATAGTACTCTTGTAGTCTCATGTACAGTCTCATGTTCTACAGTCTCATCTACAGTCTATGGACAGAGTATCTTGTACAGGTCTCATTTACAGTCTCTGTATACAGTCTCATGTACTGTCTCATGTAGCTCTTGTACTAGTCTCCATGTACGTCTCAATCTACAGTCTTTTGTACAGGAACTCATGTACAGTCTCATTTACAGTCTGTTATTGGACAGTCTAATGTACAGTCTCATGTTACAAGTCTAATCAGTCTCATGTTCAAGTCTCTATGTACTGTCTCACCATACTAGTCCTCATGTTACTGTCTCTTGTACAGTATTCGTGCTTGATGTATAATGTACAGTATCTTGTACAGGCTAATGTTCAGTTCATGTACTGTCTCATGTTACAGTCTCATAGACCAGTCTCATGTACAGTCTCAGACAGTTACTCGTTGTTCATCTCATGTCACAGTCACTCAAGTTACAGTCTCATTTGTACAGTCTCATGTACAGTCTCATTGTTGATCTCATGTCAGTCTCATGTACATGCTCATCTACAGTCCATTGTACAGATCATGTACAGCTCATGTTTCGTATCAAGGTACTGTCTCATCTACTGTTCTATGTACAGTCGCATGTGACAGTCTCGTGTTCAGTCTCATGTATCTGTCTCATTTACAGTCTCATGTACAGTCTCATGTTTCAGTCTCATGTAGTCTAATGTTAATGCTATTCATGATACAGGTCTCATGTACAGTCTCGTGTTTCAGTCTCTTTGAACTGTCTCATGTACAGTTAATCCTAAGTCTCATGTACAGTTCTTGTAGTCTCCTTGTTCAGTATCATGTAGTCTCATGTACAGTCTCTTGTACAGTATCATCTACTGTTCATGTACTGTTCGTGGTAGTCTCTCATGTTGTACAGTCTATGTAGTAAATAAAAAAAAAATCTCATCTACTGTCTCTTGTACAGTCTCATGTACGTCTCTGGTACAGTATCTTGAGTTCTCATGTTCAAGTCTCTTGTACACAAGTCTTCTACCTGACAGTCTCATGTACAGTCTCATGTAGTTCTTTGTACTATGTATCATGTACGAGTCTCATGTACAGTCTCTTGTTACTGTGCTCATGTAACAGATCTCATGTATTGTTCGTGTTAAAGTCTCGTGCTACAGTCTCATGTACAGTCCATCTGGTAACAACAGTCTCATGTACCAGTTAGTTCTGCTACAGTTATTGTTCAGTATAATGTCGTACAGTCTTTTGTAAAGTCTCATGTAGTCTCACTGTACACAAGTTTCATGTACAGTCTAAGTATTTCAAGTCTCTCATGTACTGTCTTCTTGTAACAGTATAATTTTGTTCAGTCTCATCTCACAGTATCTGTAAAGTCTCATGTACAGTATCATTTACAGTCTCATGTCAGACTCATTGTTACTGTATAATGTATTTGTAGCATGTTCAGTCTCATGTACATGTTCGTGTACTGTACTATTGTTTTGTATAGTGTTCAGGCTCGGGGCTACAGTATCGGGTTCAAAGGCTCACGGTTCTCGGATAGTGTTGTCATGTTCATGTTCTGTATAATGTAGTATCGTGTACAGTATAAAATGTGTACAGTTATCTTGTAGTATCATGTTACTGTCTATTCTACTATGTATATTGTTCCAGTTCTTCTTCGTTCAGCTACAGTTCATGTACAGCTGTTTTTATACCTGTATTCTGTGGTCAATGTAGCATTCGAAAAGTAGCTTTGATACTGTAGCTGCTTCAGACAAAATGTCTCATCTACCCAGTCTCATGTACAGTCTCATCTACTTTTATGATCGCATGTACTGTCTCATCTACACCCAGCCGTGTCATTGTAGTCTCGTGTTACAGTATCGTGTTACTGTCTATGTACTGACTCTTGTACAGTCTAGTGTACAGTCTCGTGGGCAGTCTCTAGTTTACAGTCTCAGTGTTCTGTCTCGTGTACCAACTTGTTTATGTTGTACTAGTCTCATGTTCAGTCTCATGTAGAATCATGTACAGTCTCGTGTACATTAGCTCTAATGTACAGTTCTCAGTACAGTATCGTGTACACTGTATCCGTGTGCTATGATGCTCGGTTCAAGGTCTCAGGTTCAATTTGTTATATGGTAACTGTATCATGTACTGACTAATTTACCTGGTGGATAAATTGTGCCAACTTGCCCGCGCTAGCTGGTCCAGAAGTTTCCTGTGAGTGAACAGGCTATAAAAGAAACAAAGCAACGAGAACAAAAACTGCACAAACAGACCAAGAGCGAATGACACAACAGCCAAAAAAAGAGAAGAGAGAGGTGAAAAAAGGGGTTGGAACACACAAACTCATAGAACATGCACAACGCAAAAGGAAGACGCCTGAAAAAACCGAAAAAAATAGAACAATAAAAAGCGTTTTGACCCACTCCATCCCACCTCTGAACAGCTCTACTCATACCTTATCCCTAGAACCCCCACTCAGCCTATAACCCCTATCCACCTCTAGGACCCCCTCCCCACTCCTCCTCCAGCCCCCTCCCCCAACTCTCCAGCCCCCTCCCAACCCTCTCCAGCCCCCTCCCCTCTCTCTAGCACCACTTCCCCACCACTCTCCAGCACCCTCCCCCTCTCTCTAGCCCCCTCCCATTTCTCTCTAGCCCCCCTCCCCCTCCCCCTTACTTCTCCCACTCCTCTCTAGCCCTCCTCCCCTAACTCCAGCCCCATCACCCTGCTCTCTTGCCCACTTCCCCCTATCTTAGCCCCACATCACCTCCTTGCTTCGGCCCCTTCCCCTTCTCTCTAAGCCCCCACTCCCCCTCTCTCAGCCCCCATCCCCCTCTCTCTAGCCCCCTTTTACCCTCTCATCTAAGCTCCCACCCCCTCAGCGCGCCCCTCCCCCTCTCTCAGCCACCTCCCCTTCCTCTAGGCCCCCCCACACCCTCTCCTCGCCACTCCCCTGTTTTGTTGTGGTTGCCTGCTAGCTGGGGGGGAAAAAAAACTGAAGTCTGTCTGAATGCAGGCGCCTCGACCCGAGATGTCATCCAATTCCTTCTCTCCATACGATGCTGCGGTTCTACGCTGTGTTACTCCAGCTTTTTGTGGTCCCCTGTGGAAAGACAACACCACTGGTTACTTCGAGCATTACACAGTGTTGATAAATGATTAAGGGAATAATGTTTAGTGCAAGGTATAGGTGGGTAAACTCTGATCAAGATTCCACAATGAGGTAGTGGTAGTTTCAGGCCTGTTACGGGCCTGGGGTCAGGTGTTAAGAATTTTTAGAGTCAGAGACAGCTCTAGTTGACCGGGCCTGAGCTGGATGGGAATACCGCACCACAACGTGGACTGGGCCTGTTTGGTGGAAGATGCTGCACCAGTAAAATGCACGGTTACAAGTTTTATATAACAGTCTGGCAAGAGTTTCAATGACTACTGTAAGGTTAATCTCACAATCAATTCATTTTTTTTTTTAACTTTCTGTTAATTGGCAGTTAATGGGAAGGTAATTGAAAAGGGCAGAACAGTGACATCTATCAAGCTTTTTATAAAAGGAGTTGTTTATTAAATGGTATGGTTGTGATGGATCACTTCATGGTTCACCACACCAAACCACAACACATTTGCTCGTTGGTCTTCAACGCCCTTTTAGCAACTGTTATCAGGAGAGTAACATGGAAACCCATTCACGTTTCCGTGATCGCGGTCTTAAGGGCAGTGAACATCAAAGGCAGTTTTCTGGAGTCCAGGGACTAGAGTGGACATATCGCATTGACCTGGTACACAGCAGGTGAGTCAGGTGGCACATGGCGCGAGCCTCCGGCGCACGCGGCGTGCCCAGCCACAGTTACCAGGATCAGGGGCGGTTCATTAGGGAGGAGCTTGTAGCTTCTAACAATAACACGATCGCACTGATGACTCGGAGTCCCGCGATAGATTCCAACCATTTGTATTTATTTTTCTGTATTTATCTAAAAAATTGATATCACGCGTACTGAAACTAAACTGCATTTCGTTGTACCATACTTGTATCTAGTTGCAATGACATTAAATTGAATGAATTGAATTGAATTGGAATTTCTAACTGAGGAGGGGTAGTTTAGTCTTGTCTCTCTGATGCAGGTGAATCTGTGGGAGTTTCTCGGCTTTCCAGGGCGATGGAGGCGAATCATTTGGGGGATTTGAGGGTTGTGGAAATGGGACATTTATTAGGGCAGGCATGGATCGGCCGTGGGATAGGAGGTGGGGGCTGAGTGGCCGGCCTGTGGTGGGGTTCTAGCGTTTCTTTCATCAATGCCTGTTGGATGGAAAGAATGTGTTTTGTGTTGTGGAGATGTCATCAGCAGTACACATATCTGTAGCATTGTGATAACAAAATTACACTGCTGAATTGTCACCAGCAATCAATTTTATATATTTGTGACTGACATCAGTCAGGGGCCCATATACAGATTGCTGTGTGCAGGTCAGTCAGGACAGAGTCCATGGTTCAGTGCAGAGAACGAGAGAAAGTGAAGTTGTTGGTGGCAGGGAGAGCAGGAACAAAGTAATATCTCAGAGGAATGGAACAAGAGATTTGGCAATGCTATCGACTTCGCTGACCCACCCAGGCCCCAGTCATTGAGGATAGTCCTTCACTTTTTTTAATCCTCATAGAAGGATCTATCATAGACTCTCAGCTCTGCCTTTACACATTACACCTCCAAGCTCTTCCCAAACTCACGGGACTTGGTGTTCAGCACTCATCTCTACAACTGGATCCTTGTACTTCCTGACCAAACAGACCCCATTCAGTGAGGTTAGTGGACAAACCATCTACTATATAATCCTTCATCTCTGGAGATCCACAAGTGTGAGGCATTCTCAGCCCCGTCTTTTTCTCACTTGATTCACCCACGACTGCAGCCCATGTACAAATCAAATCCCTTTATAAGTTCGAGAAGAACACAACATTGTGGGCGGATATTAAAACGATGATAGACGGAGTAAGAACAGAAGGATATTGAGCCCCCCCACCGAACCTCGTTGACCTGGTGTCCGAACATTTTCTTCAATGTCACCCAAGCGGTTCTCACAGCACAGTTGTATTGACAGTTGCTCAAGTAGACATGGATGAATGGCTTCTTCATATATCATCACCAACATTCCTGGACCACCCATACTAATATCACCAAACATCTCCAGGGGAACTAACCATACAAATATCACCAAAATCTCGGGACCACCCCATACAATATCATCACATACATCTCGGGACCACCCTTAAAAATATCACCAACATCTCGGGACCACCCATACAAAATTCAAAACATCTCGGGGACCACCATACTATATATCACCAAACATCTTCGGTCCACCATACACATATTCACCAACTTCTCCGGACCACCCATACAATTATCATCACCAACATCGCGGGACCACACATACTCGAAAGCATCGTACAAGCACACCGACGCCCCGACTTCCTCAGAAGGTTTAGGAAACCCAACAACTCCCACCAACCTCTACAGATGCACTGTAGAAAGCATTCTATCAGGATGCATACAGCATGGTTTGGGAACAGCTCCACCCAAGAACGCAAGAAATTGCAGCAAATCATAGACACAGCCCAGACTGTCACACAAACCAACCTCCCTTCCATTGACTCCATTTACACCTCACGCTGCCTCAGCAAGGCCACAGCATAATCAATGACCTGTCGCACCCCGGTCACTCCCTCTTCCCCCCTCTCCCAACAGGCAAGAGGTACAGAAGTGTGAAAACGCACACCTCCAGATTCAGGGACAGTTTCTTCCCAGCTGTTATCCATCCTACCACAACTACTATTTACCTGATTGGTGACCCTTGGACAACCCTTGATGGGGCTTTGCGGGCTTTACCGTGCACTAAACGTTATTCCCTTATCCTGTACCTGCACACTGTGGCCGGCTGGACTGTAATCATGTGTTGTCTTTGCGCTGACTGGTTAGCAACCCAACAGAAGGTCCACTGTACCCCGGCACACGAGTAAATGAAATGAAACAGAAAACCGTCCAGAATTGGCTGCAGTCTTGACTCAGTCTTGATTTCAGAGCCTTGACTCAAACATCGACCAAAACGTTGCCTCCACAGATGCTGCTTGACCACTGAGTTGCCTCCATGTTGCGGCATCTGTGACGTCTCAGTGCGGCCAAGCAGCGGAATGCGTGTTGTGGGCGCAATCATGACAGGGACCAAATGTCATTGGGATGGGATGGGAGAAGATGTTTGATAAAGTGGCAGGAACTATGCTCCCAATGGGCGTGGGCTGGTCTAGTACCTTCTGACACACAATTTTGGGCGTGGGCCCTGGTCTTGAACCTAGCTGCCCTTTTGGGCCCCACGTGGGCTGTTGGTCAGAAACCTTCTGCCATTTGGGCGTGGGCTGGTCTAGATCCTTTTATGCATCGAGGGCTTTATTGGTTGGGCTGGGTCTAGTCCTTCTGACCTGAGTGTGTGGGGGGCTAGGTCTAGAACCTTCTGCCAGAGGGCGTTGATCTGTGCGATCTAGAGTACCTTATCTGACAGAGTAGTTGTTGTGGGGGCCTGATGCTTGTTCTTCATAGAAGTCCCCCCCCCCCCCACCCCCCCATAGTATATATCCACCAGGGAGACCCCATGGGGGTGTGAGGAGTGGTTTGGGAAGCACGCAGCCCCTGAGGGGGGGGGGGGGGGCGAGTTGCAGTTCATCACACCCCCCCACACCACCCCGATGAACGGACTCTCGAAAGGTTGGGGGGGGGGGGGGAGGGGGTTGGTCGACGTTAGTGGGGAGCAGACGTTCGTGGGGGGGAGGGGGGTAAGGGACTGTGTCCCAGGCATGGGCCCAGATTATGTTGGCGGTCTGCGACTGACATGCAGGTCAGACAGACCAGCAGACTGATCAACAGACTGAAAACCATTGTACTGAAGAGTCTGTCTACTACGGCTGGATACCGTGCTAGAATCAATGGACTGGACTGGGTTTAGCGGTGGCGCTCTGCATGGTTTAACTACGGGTCTGTCTATTTAGGGGTTAAGTGGTTGTTTTGCTTGATTAAGGTGGAGTAGGTTTTGTATCTACGATGATGAGTGGTTTATGGCGCGGTGTGGGGGCTAGATGGTTAAATATAATGCTGGTTTGATATAGAAGATTTGATAAGAGTTCTAGTCTGCAAAGAGCCAACCAAAGTAAAGCATCCCCCTTCATCCCAAATTTTCTTTCTTTTTATTTAATTATGATTCTTGTGCATCTCCCTTGCGAAACAAATCCCCGTTGTACCTCTACACTCACAACGCATCCACAAAGATAAACCACGATAATTCACCCCAATCACTACCCCAACAACTCTAACAACCAGTCCCGATCCAACTCACAACACTATAAAGAATCTCCTTGAACAAACAATCCTTGATCCCCCACTATATCCACCACGCCACGATCACAAGATCACGAAAAAACCCCCCTCTCCAACCCCCCTCTCCCTAAACCCCCACCCACCCCCCCCCTCCGCATCACCCACCCCATCACCCCCCCCCCCCCCCCCCCCACCACCCCACCCCCCCCCCCCCAACCACCCCCCCCCACCCACCCCACCCCCCCCCCCCCCACCCCCCCCCACCCCACCCCCACACCCCCCCCACCACTCTTCATCCCCCTATTATAACACACCCCCCCCCCTCACCCCCCCTACCTCAACTCTCCATCAACTACAATATAATACCCTCTCAACCCCCCCAATCTCCACCCCCCTCAAACATTTTCACCCCCCCCCTATTCAGCATGTCCCCCCCCTCCTCCTCCCTACCCCCCTCACTCCCCCTCACCCCCACATCTCACCCCCCCTAACCATCCCCCCCTCATCTCCTACCCTCCACCCCCTCTCATCCCCCCTCACCCCCCCTCACTCCCCTCACCCCCCCTCCCTCCCTCACTCCCCCCTCACCCCCCTCACCCACTCACCCCCCCTCACCCCCTCCACCCGCACCTCCACTCCCCTATCACCCCCCTCACCCCCCTCACTCCCCCCCTCCCCCCCCCCTC
>CM069143.1:66644274-66698973 GCA_035221665.1 Okamejei kenojei | reverse complement strand
CACCAAAAAAAAATCACCCACAAAAACCCAACAACACCATCACCCTCCACACTCCTCCTCTCCCCCATCCCCGTCATAAACCAGGAACCGCTGGGGTACAGGGCACGCGTCAGCAAGGTGAGATACACCCAACTCTCTCCCCTGGGTGAAGGAAGGCTGGTGAATCTGTGCAACTCTTTGCCACAAAAGGCAGTGGAGGGAGGCCACGTCATTGGGTATTTTTAAAGCGGAGATAGAATCTTGATTAGTGCGGTTGTCAGGGGTTATGGGGGGAATGGGGAATGGAGAGATAGGTCAGCCATGATTGATGGACCGAATGGCCCATTACTACTACTGGAGCTTGTAAGCTCTGACCTGAAGCCAGTGTCAATAGACAATAGGTGCAGGAGTAGCCTCCAGTGCTGGGATCTGTTACCTCTGTGTCTGACAGAGTTTCAATCATTAATCGCTAAAAAGGCTTGTACTTCACATTCCACTTCTATTTTTCACTTGCCTTTTGTTTCAGACACGCCTGTCATTGGGAATAGATGGTCACTATCTGCCCATTCTGCACCCCTCGTGACCCCCCCCCCCCCCCCCCCACAACTCCCAGAAGACAAGCCCACTGGTCTGATCTTCCCAGTCCTGAGCCCTCTCAATCCGGCACCCCCCTGCTCCCTGCCCGGGGTACAGCAGTCACCCACTACTAAACGCACAACTGAAACGTCAACTTGACCATTCCGCCCCTCGGACCGCTGCCCTGACCCGAGTTACTCCAGCACTTTGGACTTTGCACACAATTCCAACACCTCATTTCCTTGTGCTTCTGTCTTTTGTCAAGTTGCATCATATGTCCAACGTGCTCAGCGGTGATTTGCTCTTTGTTTTAAACCGGGTGGGAAGGGTTAGTGTGTAGGGGCTAGACCTCTCCCTCGCTGTGGGTAGGAGGTGGATGGAACAGTCTGTTGAAGAAAGAAAAAGAGAAATGAAAAGATGACCCTCTTCCTCTTTTTCTTTTTTGGGCTAGACCTCTCGCTGTGGGTGAGGAGTGGATGGGAACAGTCTGTGACCCTCTGGGGCTAGACTCTCTCCTGTGGGTGAGAGTGGAGGTTGCTGGGAACAGATCCTGTGACCCTCTGGGCAAGACTCCTCTCGCTGAGGGTGAGGGAGGTGGATGGGAACATCCTGTGACCCTCTGGCTAGACTCTCTCGCTGTGGGTTGAGGGCAGGTGAGGTATGGGAACTTCTGTGACCCTCTGGGCTAGACTCCCGCCGTGGGTGAGCGGGCAGTGGATGTGACCCCGGTCTGACTATGTAATCTTTGCCCCGCAGCAAGGTAACTTTGAGCTGTGGTCGCGGCCGCTGTCCGGCGGTGGCTTTGCCTACGCCGTGGTCAACCGGGCGGAGATCGGCGGGCCGCAGAAGTTCTCGGTGGTGATGTTCGGGCTGGATGAGGGCAAGGCCTGTCAGGAGAGGTGTCTGGTCACTCAGATCCTGCCCACCTTCCAGTTCCGTGGAATCAAGGCCTTGACCTCGGTGGTCGAGCTGTGGGTGAATCCCACTGGCACCGTCCTCTTCACCGTCTTCCCCCACAGCCCCCAGCCCCAGTTACAGATACAGCACGGCTCCACACACTGACAGCACAGCGCCTGCGCCCATGCATCCTGCAGCACTGTCCACGGTGCAGCCCACCCGTGACCAGCGATGCATGGCGCTGCAACAGCAACCGTGTTAACCCTTCACACGCCACCACCTGGCCATTTCCATTGTACAGTGGTCGCATCTGGGGGGGGGGGGGGATTATTTTTCTCCCCACCCCAGTAACAGGCTTTGTAATTGGTGTTACAAACTGGGTCGTGAATGTGATTGAGAGCAGGATCCAGAATCAGTGTTAATTTGATGGCAAAAACCGCTCTTTATTGAGCATCAGAATCGGGGATTGACGGTAGAATCTGTGGCATGATTTGTAACGTTACATGTGGTGGCCATTCATCCCATCTTGCCTATGCTATCCCCATTGGCCCTCTATCACATCCCTGTGGTGGTAGTTTTGGTTTCACATGTCCCAGAGGTAACAGAGAACCGCTGTGGTGATTCTAAGAGCGGGTGTAGACACTTGTAACCGGCAACTCACACCCCGGGCCGAGATCCTTTTGCTCATCCTGGATGTGGAAGGTAGGAGGGGGTGGGGGATGGGGTGGTTGGAGGGGGGGGTGGAGGGGGAAGGGAGGGATGGGGGGAGGTGGGGTTGGGGAGGGGAGGGGGAAGGGGGGTTGGGGGGGTTGGGGAGGGGGAAGGGGGAGGGGAAGGGGAGGGTGTAGTGGGGGTGGGGGGGGGGGAGGAGGGGCGGGGGGGGGGGGGGGGTGAGGGGGGAAGGTGGGGAGGGGTGGGGAGGGGGGTGGTGGGGGTGAAGGAAGGGAAATAGGGGAGGGTGTTGGGAGGGGGTGGGGTTTGGGGGAGGGGGGGAGTGTGGGGTGGGGGGGGTAATGGGGGCGGGAGAGGGGGTGGAGGGGGAGGATGGAGGGGAGGGGGTAGGGGGGGTGGAGGGAAGGGGGGAGGGGGGAGGGGAGAGGGAGGGGGAGGGGGAGGGAGGAGGGGATGGGTGAGGTGAGGGAAAGTGGTGGAGAGGTTGGGAGGGGTAGGGGGGGGGGCGGGGTAGGGCGGCAAGTGTTTTTGGTAGGTGTGAGGGGTACTTGCTGCGGTTCCTTACCCTTTGTGTTTTTGACTTGGTGTTCTGGTGGTTTGTTTCGGTGTGTTGTGGGGCGGGTTTTCTTTCGTTGTTTCTTGCTTCTTCTTCTTCGTCTTTTTTTTGCTTTTTTTTTGTTTTTTATAAACTGATTATTTTTTTAGCCCTCATCATGGTATTTTATCTACGACAGCATTACAGTTCCTCGTAGTGGACCCATGTGTGGTCAAGGCTTGACCGGCTCCGACCACGTGTAAATGTCCCATCCCCCCCCCCCCCCGCCGCAGTCCCTCAGCCCAGACACCAAGAGCAGCCACTTATCGATGAGGGTGATTTATAGATGAGGGAGAATTATCGATGAGGGTATTAAATGATGAGGGTGATTTTAAGATATCCGTTTCAATAGTAACTTCATGTTTTTTAGTTTTTAAATGAACAATGTTTGTAAATGATAACAGTGATCTGTATTAAAAGAAAAATGACAATTTGCACACATAACATGCTAGCAGGAGCAGGCCAATCACCCACATGCTCTTTAGCTGTTTAACAGTAAGAACCTGTAAAGATTAACACAAGTTTTATCGTCTTTAAAACTTCTTGTCGAGTTTTAATTGGCCAGTGGGTTTGCCCTCGACAATTCATTTTCCCCTTCCTGGGAAGAGCGATCCTGTCCACTCTCCTTCCGTTAGGGTCTGTGGTAGGGACAACTCTTCCCCAGGGTTCGGGAGGAGGGGGGGGGTCGTTAGGGACCCACACTTCCCCAAGGTTTTACGGTTGAGGAGGGAGGGGGTGCGCAGGAACCAATCTACACAGGGTGGGGGGTCTATGCAGGAACCACTCCTCCCTAGGTTGGTGGTGGGTGTGAGGTTACAAAGACTCCAGGTTCTCAGAACAACCCCTTCATCTGACACTGAATTAGTCTTACGGATTAGATTTTTCAAACAAATTGGAGTTAGAAATATAGAAAATAGGTGCAGGAGCAGGCCAATCGAGCTGCATCACCTTTCAATATTATCATGGCTGATCATCCCCAACGTCAGTATCCTGTACCTCCTCTCTCCATACCTCCTGATCCTTTTGCCACAAGCCACATCCAAACTCCTCTTAAATATAGCCAATGAAATGCTCAAATACCTTCTGTCAAAATTCCAGAGATTCACCATTCTCTGTGTGAATTTTTCTTTCTCATCTCAGTCCTAAAAAACTTTCCCCCTTATCCTTATACTGTGACCCCTGTCCTGACCTCCCCCACATCGGAACAATCTTCCTGCATCTACCTGTCCAACCCCTTAAGAATTTTTTAACTTTCTATAAGATCCCCCTCTCCTCTAAATTCCAGCGAGTACAAGCCGAGTGTATCCAGTCGTCATAAATGAAAGTCCTGCCATCCCAGGAAACAGACTGGTGAACCATTCTCTGTACACCCTCTATGCAAGAATGTCTTCCTCAGATTAGGAGACCAAAACTGTACGCAATACTTCCAGGTTTGGTCTTCACCAAGACCCTGTACAACTGCAGTAGAACCTCCCTGCTCCCCTTGTACTCAAATCCTTTTGCTATGAATGCCAACATACCATTTGCTTTCTTCACTGCCTGCTGCACCTGCATGCCTACTTTCAATGACTGGTGTACCATGACACCCAGGTCTTGTTGCGTCTCCTCTTTTCCTAATCGGCCACCATTCACTAATATTCACTTTCCTGTTTTTGCCACCAAAGTGGACAACCTCACAATTACCCAAAAACCCATGCAGTCACATGGAGAACATACTAACTTCACACAGACAGCAACTGATGAGGTCAGGATCAATCCCAGCTCTTTGGCACTGATGCAGCAGATCTACCAGCTGCACCAATATGCCACCCATAAAGTGGAAGGACCATGGGGACTGTTGTAGAGGAATCGAGGAAACAGGTACACAGTGCCCCGACAGTGGAGTCACAGGTAGACAGGGTGGGCACATCTTTACTCAGGGAGTTCTCCAGTAACCCATCAGCCCGATCACAAGGGCCTTGAGCCAATGCACACGGACGGCAGGGAACGCTGAGCTGGACTGGTCAGTCAGTATTAGCGGGGAAAGAAACTGAGGCCAAGCAGAGATGGTGTGAGCAGAGAAGGGGTGAAACAGAAATTAGGTTCAAGAGCAGGCCATTCGGCCCTTTGAGCCTGCACCGCCATTCAATATGATCATGGCTGATCATCCAACTCAGTATCCTGTACCTGCCTTCTCTCCATACCCCCTGATCCCTTTAGCCACAAGGGCCACATCCAACTCCCTCTTCTTAAATATGGCCAACGAACTGGCCCCTCAAAACTGCCTTCTGTGGCAGAGAAGAAATTCCACAGATTCACAAACTCTCTGTGTGAAAAAAAACGATTTTATTTTTCTCATTTTCGGGTCCTTAAACGGGACTAAAAGGTGAAAGAAGTATCAACCAGTCGGACATAGCAAAACCAATGCTGGCAAAGTGAAGTACCCGTCAGCCACAGCAGTAAATGAGAACAAAACCTGATAGTACCCAACTCACCAGTCCATGTCCCGAGTATCACCTCTAAGATGCTCGCACCCGACACTGCTGGTTTCTCCCGCGTAACACTGAGAAAACATCGCTCCCTGAAACGTACAGGCCTCTGCTCGCGCCGACTCGAAAATAGCGGGGTTGCCCGGGTGCCAATGACCACCCAAATAGTCCGCCGGCAAACCTAAACGACGACTCATTTTGCCCAGCTTGGCAAGCAAATACTGGTTTATATACGAGACATAACTCAAAATTGCTGCGAGCCTAACTCCGCGGGTCAGGCAGCATCTCTGGAGAATTTTTTGATAGGTGACGTCTCGTTTCGGCGGCTGTATTCCTCTAGTATTCTTTTGATTGTGGGGCAAAGATACTAGGAGCGGGGGGGGGCTGGGGGTGCGGGGGAGCGAAGGTTGAGTGGGGTGCGGTGTGGGGGAGTGGTTGACGACAGGGTGGTGACGTGGAATCTCGAACAGCGCAACAGCAGCTCTACCACCTCCTCCTCCCCGCACCTCGCCCGCGTAAAGGGAGACCCCCTCCCTCTCCCGGCCTCGGCGTTGCGAGTGGGGTTGTTTTGAAAGCGCAAGTTGAGGGAGGGAGCGGGGGCTCCTTCCGCCGCCCGGGTGAAGCACTTCTCCAAAGACCCTAAGCTAGGATCGATTTTAACATTAAGAGTAAAGTGGACGCTCTCCTCTTCTCTCAGGTCAGATAGGCAGCGTCTTCGCGGACGCTACGTGAAGGGCTCAAGTGACGGGTTCGTATGTAGGGGGTATGGGTCTGAGTGCAGGTAGATGGGACTAGGGGGAAACAATATGGTCGGCAACGGACTGGAAGGCCGAGAAATGGGGCCTGTTTCCGTGCTGTAATTTGTTATATGGTTCAAGGAACTTCTTTGAGCTGCGTTCTGCACCTTGCTTTGTCGGCTGGCGGATAAGGAGGATAGGAGAGGCGTGGGTGACGACGTTGTTCTCAACCGCCTCCCCCTCACTTGGAGGTGTTTGTAGAGACGGCCCAAGGCAGCGGGCGATGTTGTCTGAGGAGCGGGTCTGACCTTCCTCCCGCCCCACCTCCTTGGCCCCCCCTCTCCAAACCTGGATCCCTCCTCCCATCCCCCCTCCCCTCACTATCCAGTCCTCACTCACATCCCCTGTGCTCCCCCCCCCCCCCCCCACCAATCTATTTTAATCACCCTATCCACCTGGCATTTGATTCTCCTGCCACCCCCCATCCATCCTCTTACTGGTCCTCCAATTCATCCTGTTGCACTCTTCCCCCCCCATTCATACTGCAAAGTCGTGATCCCGCCCATTCATCCCGTATTGACCCACCTTCCATTTACCCTGCACCAACCCATCCATTCTGTAGTGCAGAACTCCCCATTCATCTTTTACTGTTCTTCCCCTTCATCCTATACTGATCCCCTCATGCATCCGCGTACTGATCCCCTCATTCATCTCGTAATGAGTCCCCTCATTCATCCTATACCGGGATCCCCTCATTAGATCCTGGCTATCCGCGCGCGCGGCTGCCTCACAGACCCGCCAAGTTGGACTCGTGTCACACTGTCCTGTTTACTCTCAAGCCTTGTCCCCCCCATCATCCCTGTACTGAACCCACCCATTCAAGAAGAAGGGGGGGCGGGGACTGGGAGGGGGGAACGGGTGTGAAGGGAGGGATGTGGGGACAGGGGGGACAGTTCTGAAGAAGGGTATTTCTCGACCCAAAACGGTGCCTATTTCCTTAGCTCCATAGATGCTGCCTCACCGGGCTGAATTTCTCCAGCATTTTTGTCTCTCCTCCCATTCATCCCGTACTACGACCCCCCCATTCAATACCCAGACAATCCCCCGTGCTCTTCCCTCACCCTTCTCACAATTTTACATACTCCAACCAAACACGTACTAATTCACACTGCCCAATCCATCCATTCCGCACCGATTGCCTTCTCAACCCCCCCCCCCCCCTCGCCATCTATCCACCCGCACTGATTCACACCCCCAGACCCTATTGTGCTTCATGGTCTTCAGAGCGAACATTGACTATGTTTTGATAACGAATGCAATGTACCGCAAATGTGTTTTCCCTAATTCCTCTTTCAGAAGTGTTATTATTTTCTTTTGGGACACCTTTTTTAAACATTGTTATTACCAAAAGAAGGTTGTGCATTTTATGCTGCAGTTATGTCCTTTTGGCCATGGTGTGGCTCCTTGTCAGTTAGGTGCAAAGTGTCATTGTTCAAATATCATCACCTCTCGCTGTCATGCCTGGATGGTAGAGACGGGAGAGATAGGTTTTTTTAACGGATATCATCATAAAATGCTTTTAGAAATTTCCTTGCAACCTGTATATTTTGTTTGGATAAATTGCTGGATGTCATTGTGGTATATATCATGTCTTGATTGGTGAATATGTTTAGTTTGTGAGTTATTTGAAGCAGAAATAATATGTGAATGTAGACAAAAGTGCTGGAGAAGGGGGGGGGGGGGGGACTCAGCGGATGCGGGCAGCATCAATGGAGCAAGGAAATAGGCAAACGTTTCGGGCTGAAAAAAAAAACCCTTCTTCTGCGACTGATGGGTTTCGTCCTGAAACGTTGCCTATTTCCTTTGCTCCATAGATGCTGCTGCACCCGCTGAGTTTCTCCAGCACTTTTGTCTACCTTCGATTTTCCAGCATCTGCAGTTCCTTCTTGAATATAATATGTGAATGCTTCATTGAGCATAATTCTGACTGGCAACTACGCACTTTGTCCGAGCACATTATCGCACGTGTCATGCAAACCGTCTTCAATGTCCACCTAAAACTGTCATTTGGGCAACCTAAAAAAGCTTGTCACGGTTTTGCCCGGCTGGCAACAGGGGAAAACAGTTAAGCGAGAGCCCTGTTGTAACGCATTAGCCGTTTCCGACACTCCTTCCACCTCCCACGGCCACTACCCACACCTCCAGTCACCACACTCTTCATCATCCCCTGCTGTCCTACCCATGTTGTTCCTGGGACCCCCCCCCCCCCCCCCCCCCCCCCCCAGCTCTGTACACAATGTTCATTTACCCCCCCCCCCCAGACCAGCTCTGTACACAATGTTCACTACCCCCCCCCCCCCAGCGCACCGCTTACACAATGTTCACTACCCCCCCCCCCCCCCAGACCCCCACAGACCAGCGCTGTACACAATGTTCACTACCCCCCCCCCCCCAGACCCACAAAGACCACCCATCTGTTCACAATGGTTCACTACCCCCCCCCCCCAGCTCTGTACACAATGTTCATACCCCCCCCCCCAGACCAGCTCTGTACACATTGCTCACAACTCCCCCCAGACCAGCTCTGTACACATTGATCACTACCCCCCCAGCTCTGTACACATTGTTCACTACACCCCCCCCAGCTCTGTACACAATGTTCACTACCCCCCCCCCCCCCAGCTCTGTACACATTGTTCACTACCCCCCCCCCCCCCAGACCAGCTCTGTACACATGTTCACTACACCCCCCCCCCCCCCAGCTCTGTACACATTGTTCACTACCCCCCCCCCCCCAGCTCTGTACACAATGTTCACTTACCCCCCCCCCCCCCAGACCAGCTCTGTACACAATGTTCACTACACCCCCCCCCCCCCCAGCTCTGTACACAATGTTCACTACCCCCCCCCCCCCCCCCCCAGCTCTGTACACAATGTTCACTACCTCCCCCCCCCTCCAGCGCTGGACACATTGTGTAACTCCCAGCCAGACACCACCCATCGCCTGGTGGCCGGACCCCAGTAGTCAGCAATGTAGGTGAGTGCAATAATAGACAGCCAGCAACAGGCAGATCTTTTATTGTGGCGGTGAACTCAACAAACCAGAGGATGCAATTTAGAACTGGATGACTTGGCCCTGTAAAGCAAGAAGTGAAAGGCTTTAGATAACAGCACCGGCCCCGGCAACCGCCTCCCTCCCCGGTAACCATCCCAACCCCTGGCCACCGCCCCTACCCCCGGCAACCATCCCAATTTCTGGCCACCGCCCCTACCCCCGGCAACCATCCCAATTTCTGGCCACCGCCCCTACCCCCGGCAACCATCCCAATTTCTGGCCACCGCTCCTACCCCCGGGAATCTGTCCCGAGCTCCACCTGTGCTCCCCCCCTCCCCAATGGTCCGGTCACCACCACCAACACATCCCGGGACCGTCACCAACACCTCAGGGAGCCCACACACCGACCAACCCACCCGCAGGGGGTTACAGTACTACCGTGACATCAGGGATATAAACACTGTAGCCCAACTCTGGGCACCAACACCCCACATGTACAGGTTCAGTGACCACTCACCTTCCTCTTCTTGTCTCCTCCCAGCTCAAAGTGCTTGCACCGTTTGATGGCCAGCATCCTCTTGGAACGGCAGTTGGGCTCCACACACTCCAGCCTCAGCACGATCTTCTTGGTCGTCTTGGCCTGACAAAGACCACAGCAGCAGGTAAGGAGCAGCTCAGACTCACCGCCTGAGGCAAACCACACGCGGCATGAACACCTGTACCCCACAGGCAAGGAGGTGCTCAGCCTCATTGCCAGGAGGCAAACGCACACCACACGGAGAAACGAACACCTGCAGCTTCTGGAGCCCACCACCGATGGAGCAGACAAGGAGCAGGCCAGCTTCACCGCTACGAGGCAAACACACCCCCTGCAGCACAGAGTATGAACACATGCAAATGCTGTGCTGCAGTCAACACCTGAAGAAAAAGGGTCTCAACCCAAAACGCCACCTATCCATGTTCTCCACAGATGCTGCCTGACCCGCTGAGTTACTCCAGCACTCTGTGAAACGCCACCTATCCATGTTCCCCACAGATGCTGCCTGACCCGCTGAGTTACTCCAGCACTCTGTGAAACGTCACCTATCCATGTTCTCCACAGATGCTGCCTGACCCGCTGAGTTCCCTTTCTCAGGGGCCACAGTTTAACAATAAGGGGTAAACCATTTGGAACAAAGATGAGGAAACACTTTTTCACACAAAGAATTGTGAGTGTGGAATTCTCTGCCTCAGAGGGTGGCGGAGGAGGTCTGTTCTCTGAATACTTTCAAGAGAGACCGGGATAGGGCTCTTAAAGAGCTCAGGGGATATGAGGAGAAGGCAAGAACAGGGTACAGATTACATAGAAATTAGGTGCAGGAGTAGGCCATTCGGCCATCCGAGCCTGCACCGCCATTCAATATGATCATGGCTGATCATCCAACTCAGTATCCCGTACCTGCCTTCTCTCCATACCTCCTGATCCCTTTTGCCACAAGGGCCACATCCAACTCCCTCTTAAATATAGCCAATGAACTGGCTTCAACTACCCTCTGTGGCAGAGAGTTCCAGAGATTCACCACTCTCTGTGTGAAAAAAGTCTTTCTCATCTCGGTCTTTAAGGATTTCCCCCTTATCCTTAAGCTGTGACCCCCTGTCCTAGACTTCCCGAACGTCGGGAACAATCTTCCTGCATCTAGCCTGTCCAACCCCTTAAGAATTTTGTAAGTTTCTATAAGATCCCCTCTCAATCTCCTATATTCTAGAGCAGTGGTTCTCAACCTTGTTTGCCCCATGCACCCCTTTCACCATATGTCAGAATGTCAGACCCCCCCCTTTCCAAGATTGTCTGCCTCAAAGAGTGCATTCCAAATAATATGCATATAATACTGAAAACCCTTTATTTCTAACAGTTTGAGTTTGCTAATCTGTGGTCCTAATTCCCCCCCTGAAAAATGAAATTCCCCCCTGGTTGAGAACCCCTGTTCTAGAGAGTATAAGCCAAGTCTATCCAGTATTTCTTCATAAGACATCCTGACATCCCAGGAATCAGTCTGGTGAACCTTCTCTGTACTCCCTCTATGGCAAGAATGTCCTTCCTCAGATTTGGAGACCAAAACTGTACGCAATACTCCAGGTGTGGTCTCACCAAGACCCGAAACAACTGCAGTAGAACCTCCCTGCTCCTATACTCAAATCCTTTTGCTGTGAATGCCAACATACCATTTGCTTTCTTCACTGCCTGCTGCACCTGCATGCCTACTTTCAATGATTGGTGTACAAGGACGCCCAGGTCTCGCTGCATCTCCCCTTTTCCTAATCGGCCACCATTTAGATAATAGTCTGCTTTCCTATTTTTGCCATCGAAGTGGATAACCTCACATTTATCCACATTATACTGCATCTGCCAAACATTTGCCCATTCACCCAGCCTATCCAAGTCACCTTGCAGTCTCCTAGCATCCTCCTCACAGCTAACACTGCCCCCCAGCTTAGTGTCATCCACAAACTTGGAGATATTGCCTTCAATTCCCTCATCCAGATCATTAATATATATTGTAAATAGCTGAGGTCCCAGCACTGAGCCCTGCGGTACCCCACTAGTCACTGCCTGCCATTGTGAAAAGGACCCGTTTACTCCTACCCTTTGCTTCCTGTCTGCCAGCCAGTTCTCTATCCACATCAATACTGAACCACCAATACCGTGTGCTTTAAGTTTGTATACCAATCTCTTGTGTGGGACCTTGGCGAAAGTCTTCTGGAAATCCAGATACACCACATCCACTGGTTTTCTCCCCTATCCACGCTACTAGTTACATCCTCGAAAATTTCTACAAGATTCATCAGACATGATTTACCTTTCGTAAATCCATGCTGACTTAGTCCAATGATTTCACCACTTTTCAAATGTGCTGCTATCCCATCTTTAATAACTGACTATAGCAGTTTCCCCACTACCGATGTTAGACTAACTGGTCTGTAATTCCCCCTTTTCTCTCTCCCTCCCTTCTTAAAAAGAGGGGTTACGTTTGCTACCCGCCAATCCTCAGGAACTACTCCAGAATCTAAAGAGTTTTGAACGATTATCACTAATGCATCCACTACTTCCTTAAGTACTCTGGGATGCAGCCTATCTGGCCCTGGGGATTTATCGGCCTTTAATCCATTCAATTTAACCATACAACCATATAACAATTACAGCACGGAAACAGGCCCTCTCGGCCCTTCCAGTCCATGCCGACCATTTGTTTTCCCCCAGTCCCATCTACCTGCACTCACACCATACCCCTCCATTCCCTTCACGTCCATATACCTATCCACTTTACTCTTAAATGTTAAAATCGATCCCGCCTCCACCACTTCTGCTGGAAGCTCATTCCACACAGCCACCACCCTCTGAGTAAAGAAGTTCCCCCTCACGTTACCCCGAAACCTCTGTCCCTTAATTCTCATGTCATGCCCTCTTGTTTGAATCTTCCCTACCCTCAATGGGAAAAACTTATCCACGTCAACTCTGTCTATCCCTTTCATCATTTTAAAGACCTCAATCAAGTCCCCCTTAACCTTCTGCGCTCCCAAAGAATATAAAGACCTAACTTGTTCAACCTTTCTCTGTAACTTAGTGTGCTGGAACCCTGGCAACATTCTAGTAAATCTCCTCTGTACTCTCTCTATTTTGTTGACATCCTTCCTATAACTAGGCGACCAAAATTGTCGACACCATACTCCAGAATTGGTCTTACCAATGCCTTGTACCAATTTTACATTACTTCCTACTCCTATATTTCATGCTCTGATTTATAAAGGCCAGCACACCAAAGGCTTTCTTTACCACCCTATCTACATGCGATTCCACCTTCAGGGAACTATGCACAGTTATTCCTAGATCCCTCTGTTCCACAGCATTCCTCAATTCCCTACCATTTACCTTATATGTTTATTTTGATTTGTCCTGCCAAGATGTAGCACTTCACACTTATCAGCATTAAACTCCATCTGCCATCTTTCAGCCCACTTTTCCAAAGTCTCTCTGTAGACTTTGAAAATCTACTTCATTATCCACAACACCACCTATCTTAGTATCATCTGCATACTTACTTATCCAATTTTCCACCCCAAAATCCAGATCATTGATGTACATGACAAACAAAAGTGGACCCAACACAGATCCCTGAGGCACCCCACTGGTCACCGGCTTCCAACCTGACAAACAGCCATCCACCATTACTCTCTGACATCTCCCATTCAGCCACTGTTGAATCCACTTGCTACTCGCCATTAACACCAAAGATTGAACCTTCTTAACCAACCTTTCCATGGGGAACCTTGTTCAAAGGCCTTACTGAAATCCATATAGACAACATCCACTGCTTTATCCTCATCAATTTCCCTAGTTACCGCTTCAAAAAATTCAAGGTTTGTCAAACATGACCTTCCAGACACAAATCCATGTTGACTGTTCCTGATCAGACCCTGTTTATCCAGATGCTTATATATATATTATCTCTAAGTATCCTTTCCATTAATTTGCCCACCACTGACGTCAAACTAATAGGTCTATAATTGCTAGGTTTATTCTTTGAATTTACCCAACACCACTTCCCGACTAACCTGGATTTCACTCAATTCCTCCTTTGACCCGCGGTCCCCTGCTATTTCCGGAAGATTATTTATGTCTTCCTTAGTGAAGACGGAACCAAAGTAGTTATTCAATTGGTCCGCCATATCCTCGTTCCCCATGATCAACTCACCTGTTTCTGACTGCAAGGGACCTACATCTGTTTTAACTAATCTCTTTCTCTTCACATATCTATAAAAACTTTTGCAGTCAGTTTTTATGTTCCCTGCCAGTTTTCTTTCATAATCTATTTTTCCTTTCGTAATTACGCCATTCGTCCTCCTCTGCTGGTCTCTGAATTTCTCCCAGTCCTCTGGTATGCTGCTTTTTTTGGCTACTTTATATGCATCTGCCCCATCCTTTGCTTTGATACTATCCCTGATTTCCCTTGTTATCCACGGATGCACCACCTTCCCCGATTTATTCTTTTTCCAAACTGGGATGAACAATTGTTGTACTTCATCCATGCAGTCTTTAAATGCCTTCCATTGCATAACCACCGTCAACACTTTTAGAATTGATTGCCAGTCAATATTGGCCAATTCACGTCTCATACCCTCAAAGTTACCTTTCTTTAAGTTCAGAACCATTGTTTCTGAATTAACAATGTCACTCTCCATCCTAATGAAGAACTCAACCATATTATGGCCACTCTTGCCCAAGGGGGCACGTACAACAAGACGGCTAAGTAACCCTTCCTCATTACTCAATACCCAGTCTAAAATAACCCGCTCTCTCGCTGGTTCCTCTACATGTTGATTTAGAAAACTATCCCGCATACATTCCAAAAAATCCTCTTCCTCAGCGCCCCTGCCAATTTGATTCACCCAATCTATATGTAGATTGAAGTCATTATAACTGTTTTGCCTTCGTTGCACGATTGCTAATTTCCTGTTTGATACCATCCCCAACTTCACTACTACTGTTAGGTGGCCTGTACACAACACCCACCAGAGTTTTCTGCCCTTTAGTGTTTTGCAGCTCTACCCATACTGATTCCACATCCTCCAAGTTAATGTCCTTCCTTTCCATTGCTTTAATCTCCACTCTAACCAGCAATGCTACACCACCTCCTTTTCCTTTCTCTCTATCCCTCCTGAATATTGAATATCCTTGGATGTTCAGCTCCCAGCCTTGGTCACCCTGGAGCCATGTCTCCGTGATCCCAACTATATCATAATCATTAATAGCTATCTGCACATTCAACTCATCCACCTTATTACAAATGCTACTTGCATTGAGAAACAAAGCCTTCAGGCTTGTTTTTACAACGCTCTTACCCCTTATACAATTAAGTTGAAAAGTGGCCCTTTTTGATTTTTGCCCTGGTTCTGTCTGCCTGCCACTTTTATTTTTCACTTTGCTCCCTATTGCTTCTACCCTCGTTTTACACCCACCTGCCTCTCTGCTCTTGTACCCATCCCCCTGCCATTGTGGATGATCAGCCATGATCACATTGAATGGCAGTGCTGGAACGAAAGGCCGAATGGCCTACTTCTGCACCTATTGTGTTGTCTCTTTTAGCCCAGGATTGCAGCCTCTTGCTTTTTTATTCCCATCAACTCCCCCACATTCTACCTCACCCCCACACAATGGCCTGGTACTTTGACACGTACCGACCGGGGTGCAGTGAGGTTCATTTGTGTACACGCGTGTGTACAATGGGAACAGTTCACCGTGGTCAATGAACCCACCGACCCACACAGATTAGAGGGCAAACCACGGTCACTGGGGGAACGTACAAACTCCACACCGGCAAGGCAAGGACAGCATTGGACCTGGGTCACTGGCACTGAGGCAGCAGTACTACCTGCTGTGCCTCGCACACACTTGTGCCTGGATCCAACAGGATGTATAAAGCAGCCCACTCCAGCAGCAATCAGCCTGCCCTGGTGGGTCAGGGTCAGACACACGGCAGCTAAGTGTCCATGTGGATATAACGACAGGAGCTGCCACTCCCTCACAGGGAGCGGGGACACACACACACACAGCCTGAGGGAGGAGGGACACACACACCGCCTGAAGGAACGGATAGGAACAGAGAGGACACACGCACGCGCCTTTTACCTTTTTACGGAAAATAGGTTTAGTCTGTCCACCATAACCACTCTGCTTCCTGTCGTAACGGCGCTTACCTGAGGGAGAAGATACAGTTAGACACGGCAATCCCTCACTAGCATTTGCCCACATACCAGTCACACGCAGTCCCATGGCAATCCCGCAGAGCCCACGCCAGCGTCAGCCCACATCATGAAAGAATGGGTCGGCTTGGCTTGTATTCACTGGAGTTTAGAAGGATGAAGGCAATCTTATAGAAACATAACATTATAAAAGAACTGGACAGGCTAGATGCAGGAAAAATGTTTCCAATGTTGAGGGAGTCCAGTACCAGGGGCCACAGTTTAAAAATATGGGGTAGGCCATTTAGGACTGAGATGAGGAAAAACATTCTCTCCCAGAGTTGTGAATCTGTGGAACTCTCTGCCACAGAAGACAGTGGAGGCCAATTCACTGGATGTTTTCAAGTTAGATTTAGCTCTTAGGGCTAAATGAATCCAGGGATATGGGGAAAAGCAGGAACGGGGTACTGATTTCGGATGATCAGCCATGATCATATTGAATGGCGGCGCTGGCTCGAAGGGCAGAATGGCCTCCTCCTGCACCTATTTTCTATGTTCCTATGTTTTCTAAATAACCTTATTCAGCTGTGCAAACTAATATTTCCAGTTGTTAAAAATCAGGCACATTGAATAGAAGAGACGGGAAGTTTTATAATTTGGGAGTATTGTGTACAGCTCTAGTCACCCCAATATAGGGACGATGAAGTGGCCTTGGAGCGAATGCAAAGGTTTAGCAGATTAGAGCGTGTCAGCTACATGGAGAGGTTGGACAGACTGGGATTGTTTCATACAGCACCTCAGAAGCTGAGGGGACATCAGATATGATGAGATGTAAATAGAGTCGACAGTTTTACTTGTTGGCATGGGCATAGGTGTATAAACATATAACAATTACAGCACGGAAACAGGCCCTCTCGGCCCTTCCAGTCCGTGCCGACCATTTATTTTCCCCTATCCCATACCTGCACTCAGACCATACCCCTCCATTCCCTTCCCGTCCATATACCTATCCACTTTACTTTTAAATGTTAAAATCGATCCTGCCTCCACCGCTTCTGCTGGAAGCTCATTCCACACAGCCACCACTCTCTGAGTAAAGAAGTTCCCCCTCAAGTTACCCCGAAACTTCTGTCCCTTAATTCTCATGTCATGCCCTCTTGTTTGATTCTTCCCTACCCTCAATGGAAAAGCAAGTTTATCCACGTCAACTCTGTCTACCCCTTTCATCATTTTAAAGACCTCTATCAAAACCCCCTTAACCTCTGCGCTCCCAAAGAATAAAGACCTACTTGTTCAACCTTCTCTGTAACCATAGTTGCTGGAACCAGGCAAAATTCTAGTAAATCTCCTCTGTACCCTCTCTATTTTGTTGACATCCTTACTATAATTAGGCGACCAAAATTGTACACCATACTCCAGAATTGGTCTTACCAATGCCTTGTACAATTTTTAACATTACTTCCCTACTCCCTATATTCAATGCTCTGATTTATAAGGCCAGCACACCAAAAGCTTTCTTTACCTCCTATCTACATGCGATTCCACCTTCAGGGAAAACTATTGCACAGTTATTCCTTGATCCCTCTGTTCCACAGCATTCCTCAATTCCCTTGCCATTTACCATGTACGTCCTATTTTTGATTTGTCCTGCCAAGATGTAGCACTTCACACTTATCCGCATTAAATCCATCTGCCCATCTTCAGCCCAGTTTTCCAATGGCCCAAATCTCTCTGTTAGGATTTTGAAAATCTCTACTTCATTTATCCACAGCACCACCTATATTTAGTATCATCTGCATTACTTACTTATCAATTCTTTTCACCCCATCATCCAGATCATTGATGCACATGACAAACAGCAGTGGACCCACCACACAGATCATGAGGCACCCCACTGGTCTCCGGCTTCCACCTGACAACAGCCATCCACCCCATTACTCTCTGACATCTCCCCTTCAGCCACCGTTGAATCCATCTTGCTACTCCGCCATTAACACCCAAAGATTGAACCTTCTTTACCAACCTTCCATGGGGAACCATGTCAAAGGCCTTACTGAAATCCATATAGACAACATCCACTGCTTTACCCTCATTAATTTCCCTAGTAACCTCTTAAAAAGATGTCAAACTAACAGGTCTATAATTGCTAGGTTTATTCTTTGAACCCTTTTTAAACAATGGAACAACATGCGCAGTACGCCAGGTGGTGTCCCCCTCCTCCCTCAGGCTGTGTGTGTGTGTCCCCGTTCCCTGTGAGGGAGTGGCAGCTCCTGTTGTTATATCCACATGGACACTTAGCTGCCGTGTGTCTGACTCTCTCCATAATTATATCGAAACTAATGGTATTGTGATCACTGGTCCCGAAGTGCATGAGAGGAGGAAAGATTTGCCAGAGGGGATTTTTTTTGTCAGGGCAGACTTGATGGACTGAAGGGCCTGTCTGGGTGCTGTTCTGTTCAGCAATCCCAACAAGACTGACATTTCAGCAGAGTGAAGGAATTGCAGGAAACACTCAGCAGTCCGTCACGTTTGTGGGAAGAGGACCCGTTCATGGTTCTGAATCAGAAGTGGAAGGAGACAAAAGCTCATTATAGACTGGAGGAAAGGGGGAGGGTGATGGTCTGGTAAGGGCCATGGGATGAGCCGTAAACATGATCATGGAGTGAACAGGAGCAGTGGAAAATTGAGAACGTAGTCAAAGGGACAGTAAATGGAGACCAGTATCAATAGGGAGGTTTCACGGCAGTCGGGTCACGACCCATGACCCGTACTGTTGCTACACTACTCCAACTGGAGTACACGCAATGAACAGCAGGTAAGTATTTACCATTGTTTCCAGCATAGCAGGCCCGTGAAAACCCGCCGAAATTGTCAAATTTTGCGCTGTAAATAATTATTGAAATCGGGATAAACGCGAGAGACATTTAGCCCACTTCAGAATTCCAAAAGTGAGGAGAAATGACAATAGATAGAAGCGAAAGCTGAAGGGACAACAACAGCCAAAGTGCTTGGAGAACATTGGCCATTTGTCACTGCATTTCATCAACAGTAAGACATTATCTGTGTTTTTGCTTGATTCCTTTGGCATCTAAAAAGTTTCAGAAGTGATAAATTTGGCTGTAAAATTTTAAAATCGCCCATGGTTCCCGTGGGGTTTTACATACAAAAAGAAAACGCTTCTGTAGCAAAAATTTTCAGCCAGATTTATCGCTTCTGAGACTTTTTAGATACCAAAGGAATCAAGAAAAAACACAAATAATGCCTTACTGTTGATGAAATGCAGTGAGTAAACGCAATAATTCCCAATATTTTCAATTCCGATATCTGCACAGCCAATGTTCGCCAAGCACTGGCTGTTGTTGCCCCTTCAGCTCTCGCTTCTCTTTACCTTCATTTTGCTTCACTTTTGGAATTCTGAAGTTGGGTACGTGTCTCTCACGCTTACCCCGACTGGCACACTTTTTTACAGCGCACAAATTTAACATTTTGGCGTTTTTTAACAGGTAGGAAACCGTTTCTTGCATTAATAACATACAGTGTACCGGGTGACGGATGTCCTCCAGATGGATTGGGCTCCGTGCGTCAAGACCTATGACCCAGTGAAAACAACAAACAAAAACCCCCCCCTTACGTGCAACCCCCCTGTTCATGAATCAATCCTCTGCCCTGCTAAAGGAGATCCCTGGCATGGCATGAATGAAGGCCTCAATGCTGGCACAGTTGGCACTCTGCCCTCCTGCGGCACACCTACCCTGGGCGTATAACGAGTCCTTTCCCTTCTTGTACTGCGTCACTTTATGTGGCTGGTGCTTGCGGCATTTCTTGCAGTACGTCCTGCGGGTCTTCGGCACATTAACCTGCCGAGAGAGAGAGAGAGAGAGAGAGGATCACCCACCGCCAGTTTCAATTACAGGAAGCCAAGAACGCAACCCTTAACCCACGCCTCCCCTCCCCTCCCCGGCACTCTCCCCACGCCAGGCCGCCGCCTCTGCCACTGGGCCGCTCTCTCACGCCGGCCCATCCAGGCCAGTAGCGGGGCGAGCTGTCGCGGGAGAGGCGGCTGCTGTGTTCCCCGGGCCGCTCCCGGCCGCGATGGCGGCGGATGGACGCGGATGGCGGCGGATGGACGCGGATGGACGCCGGATGGCGGCGGATGGCGGCGGATGGACGCGGATGGCGGCGGATGGAGCGGATGGCGGCGGTATGGGGACGCGCGGATGGCGGCGGATGGCGCCGCGGTTGGCGGCGGATGGACGGATGGCAGGGACGCGGATGGCGGATGGACGCGGATGGGGCGGTTAGGATGAACGTCGTCGTATATTAATGGCATGGACCGCGATGGCGGAGGATGGCGCGGTTGATGGCGGATGGCGGCGGATGGAGGGGAAATGGCGGGGATGGACGGCGGCGGGGATGGACGCGGACGGCGAGCGCGGATGGCGGCGGACGGGGCGCGGATGGCCGCGGATGGACGGATCGCGCGGGGGATGGCGGCGGATGGATCGGATGGCGGCACGGACGGGGCCCGTCGCCTCACCATCTTGTCCGCACCGCTGGCAGCGGGAAGTGAAGGGAAGTATGAAGTCAGGCGCGTTACGGAGCGTAAGCTGACGTCAGCGCGCGCTTTTACGGAGCGGAATGCTGGGCGACAGGAGGTTTGAGGGCGGGGCTGGCTGGACCGGGGACGGGGCAGGGAGGACTGGGGCGGGGCTGGAGGACCGGGGAGGGCGGGGCTGGAGGTAGCAGGGGAGGGCGGGGCTGGAGGACAGGGGAGGGGCGGGGCTGGAGGAGCAGCGAGGGCGGGGCTGGAGGACCGGGAGGGCGGGACTGGGGAGCAGCGAGGGTGGGGCTGGAGGAGCAGGGAGGGCGGGGCTGGAGGACCATGGAGGGCGGGGGCTGGAGGAGCAGGGAGGGCGGGGCTGGAGGACCAGGGAGGGCGGGGCTGGAGGACCGTGGAGGGCGGGGCTGGAGGACCAGGGAGGGCGGGGCTGGAGGAGCATGGAGGGCGGGGCTGGAGGAGCAGCGAGGGCGGGGCTGGAGGACCAGGGCGGGATTGGGAGGGCTCCCCCTGGAGGGTGGGAGGACTGTGGACTGACGACGCGGGCTGTTCGGCCCCTCTGACAGACCCTCCCCCGCCATTCCGTGTGGTCGGTCATTGATCTAGCAGCCGAGCACAGTGTTATTTCCCTCATACAGAGGCATAGAGCCCAGGGAGAGGCCCTTCGGCCCAGCCAGCCCGTGCTGCCCACTGGGCCTACGCCTCCCGCACCTCCCCACGCCTCGACATCCAAGTGCCCATCCAGATGCTGCATGGCAGCCCCCCCCCCGGCAGATCCATCTACACCCCGCAGACAGGCACGGTTGGCTGTGTGGGCACGTTGGCCGGTGTGGGCATGTTGGCCGGTGTGGGCATGTTGGCCGGTGTGGGCATGTTGGCCGGTGTGGGCATGTTGACCGGTGTGGGCACGTTGACCGGTCTGGGCACGTTGGCCGGTGTGGGCACGTTGACCGGTCTGGGCACGTTGACCGGTGTGGGCATGTTGACCGGTGTGGGCACGTTGGCCGGTGTGGGCACGTTGACCGGTGTGGGCACGTTGACCGGTGTGGGCACGTTGGCCCGTGTGGGCACGTTGACCGGTGTGGGCATGTTGACCGGTGTGGGCACGTTGGCTGGTGTGGGCATGTTGGCTGGTGTGGGCACGTTGGCCGGTGTGGGCACGTTGACCGGTGTGGGCACGTTGGCCGGTGTGGGCATGTTGACCGGTGTGGGCATGTTGACTGGTGTGGGCACGTTGGCCGGTGTGGGCATGTTGGGTTGGTGTGGGCATGTTGGGTTGGTGTGGGTACATTGGCTGGTGTGGGCATGTTGACCGGTGTGGGTATATTGGCCGGTGTGGGCATATTGGCTGGTGTGGGCATGTTGGCTGGTGTGAGCATGTTGGGTTGGTGTGGGTACATTGGCCGGTGTGGGTATATTGGCCGGTGTGGGTCTATTGGCCGGTGTGGGCACGTTGGCTGGTGCTGGCATGTTGGCTGGTGTGGGCATGTTGGCTGGTGTGGGCATGTTGGGTTGGTGTGGGTGCATTGGCCGGTGTGGGCATGTTGACCGGTGTGGGTATATTGGCCGGTGTGGGCATGTTGGGTTGGTGTGGGCATGTTGGGTTGGTGTGGGCATGTTGGCCGGTGTGGGTGCATTGGCCGGTGTGGGTATATTGGCCGGTGTGGGCATGTTGGGTTGGTGTGGGTGCATTGGCTGGTGTGGGCATGTTGGGTTGGTGTGGGTGCATTGGCCGGTGTGGGCATGTTGGGTTGGTGTGGGTGCATTGGCCGGTGTGGGCATTTTGGCCGGTGTGGGCATGTTGACCGGTGTGGGCATGTTGACCGGTGTGGGCATGTTGGGTTGGTGTGGGTGCATTGGCCGGTGTGGGCATGTTGGCCGGTGTGGGCATGTTGACCGGTGTGGGCATGTTGGGTTGGTGTGGGTGCATTGGCCGGTGTGGGCATGTTGGGCTGGTGTGGGCATGTTGACCGGTGTGGGCATGTGGGGGTTGGTGTGGGACGGTGCATGCTGGGCCGGTGTGGGCATGTGGGCGGTGTGTGGGCATGTTGGGTGTGTGGGCATTTGGGCAAGTGTGGGCGCATTGGCCGGTGTGGGCATGTTGACCGGTGTGGGCATGTTGACCGGTGTGGGCATGTTGGGTTGGTGTGGGCATGTTGGCCGGTGTGGGCATGTGGGCCGGTGTGGGTGCATTGGCCGGTGTGGGCATGTGGGCCGGTGTGGGCGTGTTGGCCGGTGTGGGCATGGTGGTCCGTGTTGTGTGGGCATGTGGGTTGTGGGTCGGTGTGGGCATGATGGGCCGGTGCATGTGGGCATGTGGGCCGGTGTGGGCATGTTGGGCCGTGTGGGCATGTGGGCCGGTGTCAGTGGGGCCGTGTGGGCCATGTGGGCCGTGTGCATGTTGGGCCGGTGTGGGCATGGGCATGCCGGTGTGGGCATGTGGGCCTGCGTGGGGATGTTGGGCCGGTGGGTTGGTGTGGGCATGTGGGGCCGTTGTGTGGGCATTGTTGGGCCGGTGTGGGCATGTTGCCTGTGGGCATGTGGGCCGGGCGGTGTGTGGGGCATGTGGGGCCGGTGTGGGCATGTGGGCCGTGGGTGGGCCGGTGGTGGGCATGTGGGCCGGTGTGGGGGTGTGGGCATGTGGGCCGGTGTGGGCATGTGGGTTTGGTGTGGGCATGGGGCATGTGGGGGCCGGTGTGGCATGTGGGCATGTTGGGTTGGTGTGGGCATTGGGCCGGTGTGGGTTTGGCATGTGGGCCGGTGTGGGCATTTGGGCCGTGTGGGCATGTGGGCATGTGGGCGGGTGGGCATGTTGGGTTGGGCATGTGGGGCCGGTGTGGGCATGTTTGGCAATGTGGATGTGGCCGGTGGGGCATGTGGGCCGGTGTGGGCATGTGGGCCGGTGTGGGCGTGGGTGCCGTGTGGGGCATGTTTGGGTGGCCGTGTGGGCATGTGGGGCGGTGTGGGCCGGTGTGGCCGGTGTGGCATGTGGGTTGGTTGTGTGGGCATGTAGGCCGGTGTGGGCATGTTGGGCATGTGGGTCGGTGTGGGCATGTTGGGCCGGGTGTGGGCATGTGGGCCGGTGTGGGCATGTGGGCGGTGTGGGCATGTGCCGTGGGTTGGTTGTGGGCATGTGGGCCGGTGTGGGCATGTTGGGTTGGGTGTGGGCATGTGGGCCGGTGTGGGCATGTTGGCCGGTGTGGGGCCGGTGGTGGGCATTGTGGGCCGGTGTGGGCATGTGGGCCGGTGTGGGCATGTTGGGTTGGTGTGGGCATGTGGGCCGGTGTGGGCATGTTGGCCTGTGGGCCGGTGTGGGCATGTGGGCCGGTGTGGCATGTGGGCCGGTGTGGGCATGGGCCGGTGGGCATGTGGCCGGTGTGGGCATGTGGGCATGTTGGGTTGGTGTGGGCATGTTGGCCGGTGTGGGCATGTGGGCCGGTGTGGGCATGTGGGCCGGTGTGGGCATGTGGGCCGGTGTGGGCATGTGGGCCGGTGTGGGCATGTGGGCCGGTGTGGGCATGTGGGCCGGTGTGGGCATGTGGGCCGGTGTGGGCATGTGGGCCGGTGTGGGCATGTTGGGTTGGTGTGGGCATGTGGGCCGGTGTGGGCATGTTGGTGTGTGGCAGTGGGCCGTGTGGGCATGTTGGCCGGTGTGGGCATGTGGCCGGTGTGGGCATGTGGGCCGGTGCGGGCCTTGGGCATGTGGGCCGGTGTGGGCATGTTGGGTTGGTGTGGGCATGTGGGCCGGTGTGGGCATGTGGCATGTGGGCCGGTGTGGGCATGTGGGCCGGTGCGGGCATGTGGGCCGGTGTGGGCATGTGGGCCGGTGTGGGCATGTGGGCCGGTGTGGGCATGTTGGGTGTGGGGTGCATGTGGGCCGGTGTGGGCATGTGGGCCGGTGTGGGCATGTGGGCCGGTGTGGGCATGTGGGCCGGTGTGGGCATGTTGGGTTGGTGTGGGCATGTGGGCCGGTGTGGGCATGTGGGCCGGTGTGGGCATGTGGGCCGGTGTGGGCATGTGGGCCGGTGTGGGCATGTGGGCCGGTGTGGGCATGTGGGCCGGTGTGGGCATGTGGGCCGGTGTGGGCATGTGGGCCGGTGTGGGCATGTGGGCCGGTGTGGGCATGTGGGCCGGTGTGGGCATGTGGGCCGGTGTGGGCATGTGGGCCGGTGTGGGTATGTGGCCGGTGTGGGTATCTTGGTGTGGGCATGTGGCCGTGTGGGCATGTGGGCCGTGTGGGCATGTGGGTTGGTGTGGGCATGTGGCCGGTGTGGGTGTGGGCCGGTGTGGGCATGTGGGCCGGTGTGGGCATGTGGGCCGGTGTGGGCCGGTGTGGGCATGTGGGCCGGTGTGGGCATGTGGGCCGGTGTGGGCATGTGGGCCGGTGTGGGCATGTGGGGCCGGTGTGGGCATGTGGGCCGGTGTGGGCATGTGTGGGCCGGTGTGGGCATGTGGGCCGGTGTGGGTATATTGCCGGGCGGGTGTGGGTATATTGGCCGGGCATGTGGGCCGGTGTGGGCATGTGGGCCGGTGTGGGCATGTGGGCCGTGGGCATGTGTGGGCATGTGGCTGTGGGCCGGTGTGTGGGCATGTGGGCCGGTGTGTGGCATGTGGGCCGGTGTGGGCATGTTAGCCGGTGTGGGCAAGTGTGTGTGGCATGTGGGCCGGTGTGGGCATGTGGGCCGGTGTGGGCATGTGGGCCGGTGTGGGCATGTGGGCCGGTGTGGGCATGTGGGCCGGTGTGGGCATGTGGGCAGGTTGGCCGGTGTGGGCATGTGTGGGCATGTGGGCCGGTGTGGGCATGTGGGCCGGTGTGGGCATGTGGGCCGGTGTGTGGCATGTGGGCCGGTGGTGTTGGGCATGTGGCCGGTGTTGCATGTGGGCCGTGTGGGCATGTGGGCCGGTGTGGGCATGTGGGCGGCCGGTGTGGGCATGTGGGCCGGTGTGGGCATGTGGGCCGGTGTGGGCACGTTGGGACAGTTTCCACACTGTATCACTCTATGACTGTAAGATGGCGGAACCAGGACATTACCCTGAAGAATTCCTGCAGAGGTGACCTGGGGCAGCGACGGATTCACTTCCAATAGTCACACCACCATCTTCCTCCTGAACACAAGGAACTGCAGATGCTGGTGTATAAAAAAATACACAGAGTGCTGGAGTAACTCAGCGGGTCAGGCAGCATCTGTGGAGAACATGGATAGGTGACGTTTCACAGAGTGCTGGAGTAACTCAGCGGGTCAGGCAGCATCTGTGGGGAACATGGATAGGTGACGTTTCACAGAGTGCTGGAGTAACTCAGCGGGTCAGGCAGCATCTGTGGAGAACATGGATAGGTGACGTTTCGAGTCGGGACCCTTCCTCAGACTGAAGGAGTGGGGGAGCAAGCTGGAAGAGAGGTGGGGGTTGGACAAGGCCTGGTGAGTGATGGGTGGATTCAGGTGAGGGGGGGTTACCTTGCTTCATGTCCTAGGTGTAACAGCGATGTTGGGTGGGTTCCCGATGAACTGCGGCTGCGGATCACCACACACGACCGGATCGCCGACTGCAACGCCATGGTCTTCACCGAAACATGGCTCACCGACAACATCCCGGACAACACCATCGAGCTGGAGGGGCGCACTGTCTTCAGGGCCGATAGAACAGCGGAGGACTCCGGTAAGACCAAGGGCGGCGGACTGTGCATTTATGTGAACAACTCATGGTGTACAGACGCTGTCAGGATTGGTAGTCACTGCTCTGCTGACCTGGAATACCTGATGATAAAGTGCAGGCCCTTCTATCTGCCCAGGGAATTTACATCGATTGTTATCATTGCAGTCTATGTACCCCCAGACGCTAATGCCAGGCTAGCAATGGAGGAGCTGCAAACTGCTATCTGCAGACAACTAACTGCACACCCAGAGGGGGCCTTTATTGCTGCCGGTGATTTTAACCACTCCAACCTTAAAACTGTACTCCCCAGATTCCACCAACATGTCTCCTGCCCAACCAGAGGAAACAAGACTCTGGACCTAGTATACACCAATATTACTGAAGCATACAAAGCCCTCCCCCTCCCCCACCTGGGACAGTCTGACCACCTCTCTCTGTTCCTGCTCCCCAAATACACACCTCTGATCAGACGTGTGAAACCTACCGTGAGGACAGTGAAGGTCTGGCCTGAGGGGGGCTGTCTCTTCTCTGCCTTACAGGAGCAGTTTCAGCAAGCAACTGGAGTCTGTTTGCCACCCAGGCCACCTTCAACTCCCAAGTGAACATCAACTCATACACCTCAACCGTTCTGGACTATATAAAAATTCTGCACGGACAACGTCACTACCCCACAAAGAGATAAAAGACCTTCCCTAACCAGAAGCCGTGGATGAGCAGGGAGGTCAGACTCCTGCTGAAGGCTCGCTTTAAATCTGGCGATGCTGAGGGATACAGCTCATCCAGGGCCAATTCTGAAAAAGGGAATTAGGAATGCTAAACTCAATCACAAACGGCGGATCGAGGAGCATTTTCCGAAATAACTCTGACCCCAGGCGCATGTGGCAAGGAATCAAATCCATTGCCGATTACCATAAAGTTAACACTCCCCCCCCAGACAATGCCTCCCTTCCTGACGAGCTAAACCCTTTCTACGCCCGCTTCGACCGGGACAACAAAACTCCTGCCATCAAAGGTGCTCCACCCCCGCGTGAACAACCCCTCAGTCTCTCCACCTCTGCTGTACAAGATGCACTGAGCAAGGTGAATGAGCACAAAGCTGCCGGCCCCGATGGCATCCCCGGGCGGGTGCTCAGGGCATGTGCTGGACAACTATCCCTGGTCCTCACTGACATTTTCAATCTGTCACTGGCCCAGGGTGTCGTCCCCACTTGCCTCAAGACATCTACCATTGTGCCAGTGCCCAAACATTCAGCGACAGGGAGTCTCAACGATTTCCGGCCAGTGGCACTCACCCCTGTCATCGCCAAGTGCTTCGAGCGGCTATCTAAACAAATCTTGCATCAACCTCAAAGCCAGCCCTCCCCCCCACACACTGGACCCCCATCAGTTTCCCTACCGGACCAACAGGTCAACAGAGGACGCCATATCGCGGCCCTACACTCTGCCCTGACCCACCTGGACAGTAATAACACCTACATCAGGTTGCTGTTCATTGACTTCAGCTCGCCTTTAACACTGTCATACCCGCTAGCTTGATCACCAAACTCAGCGGTCTTGGCATCTCCACTTCCCTCTGCAATTGGACACTGGATTTCCTCACTAACAGACCCCAGTCTGTTAGGATCAACAACCTCACCTCCTCCACTATAACACTGAACACTGGCGTGCCACAGGGCTGTGTGCTCAGTCCTCTCCTCTACTCTCTCTTCACCCATGACTGCATCCCTAAGTTTAGCTCCAACGCCATCATAAAATTTGCCGACGACACCACGGTGGTAGGTCTGATCAGCGATAACGATGAGTCAGCCTACAGGGAGGAGGTCCAGCACCTGACAACCTGGTGTGCCGATAATAATCTCGTCCTCAACTCCCAAAAGACGAAGGAGATCATTGTCGACTTCAGGAAGAACAGAGGGGGCAGACACACCCCCATCCATATAAACGGGACTGAGGTGGAGCGGGTCTCCAACTACAAATTCCTCGGGGTACACATCTCGGAGGATCTGTCCTCAACACCTCCAAGCTGATCAAAAAGGCGCAGCAGCGCCTTTACTTCCTGAGGAGGCTCAAAAAAGCCCACCTGTCCCCCCAGATCCTGACCAACTTCTACCGATGCACCATGGAAAGCATCCTGACCACCTGCTTTACGGTCTGGTACAGCAGTTGCACCGTAGCAGACAGGAAGGCACTACAACGGGTGGTGAAAACCGCCCAGCACATCATCGGTGCCCCGCTCCCTGCCTTGGATGCCCTCCACCGAAAACGGTGTCTGAGATGGGCCGGGAAGATCTTCAAGGACCCCTCCCACCCCAACCATGGACTGTTTGCCCTCCTACCATCGGGGAGGCGGTACAGGAGCCTCAGGTCCCGCACCAGCAGGATGAGGAGTTGCTTCTACAATAACACCATCGCACTGCTGAACTCGGAGTCCCGCCGATAGATTTCCACACCTGTATTTATTTATCTGTATTTATCTAAACATTGCTATCACTACGTACTGACACTAAACTGCATTTCGTTGTACCCATACTTGTATCTGTGCAATGACATTAAACTTGAATTGAATTGAATTGAATTCATTGTACGGGTTGGTCCCACTCATAGTGAAACACCCGCCCCATGTCACATAGCCCCCTCGCCCCCCATCCCCCTCGTCACCCCCCCCGTCCCCTCTCCCCCCTCCCCCCTCGCCCCCCCTTGTCCCCTCATCCCCCTTGGGCCCCCTCGTCCCCCCGTTCCCCCCGTCCCCCCTCATCCCCCTCATCCCCCTCATCCCCCTCATCCCCCTTGTCCCCTCTCATCCCCCCGTTCCCCCGTCCCCCCTCATCCCCTCATCCCCCTCATCCCCCTCGTCCCCCCTAACCCCCCCCAATTGTTTAAAACACAATGTAGTGCAAAACAAACCAATTCCCCTCTCTCATCCCCCCTCGCCCCGCGTCCCCTCGACCTCGTCCCCCTCTTCCCCCCCGTCCCACTCCCTCGTACCTCGCGTCCCCTCACCCCTCCTCCTCCTCGTCCCCCCCTTGTCCCCCTCGTACCCCCCGCATCCCCCTCGCCCCTCCTCCTCCTCGTCCCCCCCTTGTCCCCCTCGTACCCCCGCATCCCCCGCATCCCCCTCACCCCTTGTCCCACTCGTACCTCCCGCATTCCCCTCGTCCCCTCACCCCTTGTCCTCCTCATCCTCCTCGCCCCCTCGTCCCCCCCCCTGTCCCCCTCGTACCCCCCCCACCCCCCTCGTCCTCCTCGTCCCCCCTCTTAACCCCTCTTTCCCCCAGCCAGTCGCTGTAAACTCTCACCCGTACACCCCCCTCACCAGACAGCTCTGTGTGTCCGCCAGTGTCGGACATTTCCACACGTAGACAAATGAACACGAGAAGTTAATAACATGACGCAAGCTGACCCCCCCACCACAAACCCACTCTATGCGGTGCAACAAGACCGTTTATTGCTGAGGCAAGGGCGAGGTTAGTCTTAGTACAGTCCAGTTCGCTAGAAGCTGCTCTTGAACCTGGAGGTCACGGTTTTCAGGCTCCTGTACCTTCTTCCCCATGGTAGCAGCGAGATGAGAGCGTGGCCAGGGTGGGGTGGGTCTCTGATGATGCTGGCTGCCTTCTTGAGGGCAGCCAGCATCCCTTCGATTGTGGGGGGGGTCAGTATCTGTGATGGACCGGGCATGTGTGGTGTGTGTGGGGCAGTGTGTGTGTGGGGGTCAGTGTGTGGTGGGGGGTGTGTGTGGGGGTCAGGGTCATGTGTGGTGGGGGGGTCAGTGTGTGGTGGGGGTCAGTGTGTGTGGGGGTGAGGGGGGGGGTCAGTGTGTGGGGGGGGTCAGGGGGGGTCCTGTGTGGGGGTGGTGTGGGGTGTGTGGTGTGGGGGTCAGTGTGTGGGGGGGGTAGTGTATGGGTGGGGGGTCATGTGTGTGGGGGGTCAGTGTGTGGGGGGGGTCAGTGTTGTGGGGTGGTCAGTGTGAGTTACAGTATCTAGACCTGTGTGTAGGGAGGGGGTCAGTGATGGACTGGTCAGGGGGGTGTGGTGGGGGTCAGTGTGGACCGGGCAGTGGACTGGGTCAGTGTGGTGGGGGGTATCTGTCAGTGTGTGGTCAGTGTGATGGACAACCGGCAGTTGTGTGGGGGGGTCAGTGTGTGGGGGGGTTAGTGTGTGGGGGGGGGTCAGTATCTGTGATGGTCGGTAAGTGTGTGGGGGAGGGGTCTAGTGTGGGGGTGTGTATGGTGGTGGGGGGGAAACCAAAATCCCCTGTGATAGGACTGGTCAGTGTGTGGTGGGGGGGGTCAGTGTGTGGGGGTGTTCAGTGTGTGGAGGGGGGTCAGTATCTGTGATGGACTGGGGGGGTGTGTGGGGGGGTGGTGGGGGGGGTCATTTGTGTGTGGGGGGGGTCAGTTGTGGGGGTTAGTGTGTGGTGGGGGGTCAGTATCTGTGATGGACGGGCAGTTTGTGGTGGGGGGGTCAGTGTGTGGGGGGGTGGGGGGGTTGGGGGTTAGTATTGTGATGGTGGTCAGTGTGATCGGTGGGGGGGTCAGGTGTTTGTTAGTGTGTTAGGTGGGGGGGTCAGTATCTGTGATGGACTGGAGCAGTGTGTGGTGGGGGGGTCATGTGTTGGGGGGGTCAGTATCTGTGTGGTCAGGGGGTGGGGGAGTCAGTGTGTGGGGGGTGGGGGGGGGGTCAGTATCTGTGAGGACGCGGGCAGTGGTTGGTGGGTCAGTGTGAGGGGGGGTGGTTTGGGGGGGGTCAGTGTGTGGTGGTGGGGTGGGGGGTGTGTGGGGGGGGTCAGTGTGTGGTGGGGGGCGGGGGGTCAGTATCTGTGTGGACTGGACAGTCCAGTGTGTGGTGGGGGTTGGGGGTGTGTGGGGGGTGTGGTGTGGGGGTCAGTATCTGTGATGGACCGGGGGGGGGGGTGGGGGGGGGTCAGTGGTGGGGGGGTCAGTGTGTGGGGGGGGGGTCAGTGTGTGGGGGGGTCAGTGTGTGTGGTGGGGGGCAGTGGGTCAGTGTGTGGTGGGGGGTCAGTGTGTGGGGGGATATGTTGTGGCGGTTTGTGTGGGGTCTGTGTGTGTGGGGGGGTCAGTGTGTGGTGGGGGGGGGGGGGTCAGTGTGTGAGTGGTGGGGTCATGTGGGGGTCAGTGTGTGGAACCGGGCAGTGTGTGGTGGGTGAGGGGGTCAGTGTGTGTCAGTGTATGGGGGGTCAGTGTGTGGGGGGGGTGAGTGTGTGGTGGGGGGGTCGTGTGTGGGGATGTGTGGTGGGGGTGTGTGTGTGGGGGTCAGTGTGTGGGGGGGTGTATGGTGGGGGGGTCTTGTGTGGGGGGTCAGTGTGTGGGGGGGTTTCAGTGTGTGGGAGTGGTCAGAGTGTGGGGGGGTCAGGGGGGGGGGGGTGGTGTGGGGGGGTCAGTGTGGGGGGGTGTGGGGGTCAGTGTGTGGGGGGGGGTCAGTGTGTGGGGGGGTCAGTGTGTGGGGGGTCTCAGTGAGTGGGGGGGTCAGTGTGTGGTGGGGGGGTCTATCTGTGATGGACCGGGCAGGTCATGTGTGGTGGGGGGTGTCAGTGTGTGGGGGGGTCAGTGGGGGGGTGTGGGTGGGGGGTCAGTGTGTGGGGGGGTCCAGTGTGTGGGGGAGTCAGTGTGTGGGGGGGTCAGTGTGTGGTGGGGGGGTCAGTATCTGTGATGGACCGGGCAGTGTTCACCACTGTCTGTACACAGTCTCCGTTCCTGTACAGGGAGTCAGCACCTTGAGGGGAGGGGGAGCTGGAGTCTCCGATCAGCTTTATTTGGACAGCAAGGGGAAGTCAAAACCAAAACTGAAAACCAACAAACTCCAGGTGATGGAAAGCTGAAGTAAAATCAGGAAACGTTCAGTGGCATCTGTGGAGAGAGAGAGAAACTCAGCACGTCAGACAGCATCTGTGGAGAGAGTGTGAACATTTCAGGTCACAGACCCACCATCACATTGCTCCCCCCCCTCCGGGCAGTGCGTGGTGGGGGGGTCAGTACGGACCGGTCAGTGTGTGTGGGGGGGTCAGTACCTGTGACGGACCGGTCAGTGTGTGTGGGGGGGTCAGTACCTGTGACTGGCCGGGCAGTGTGTGTGGGGGGGTCAGTACCTGTGACTGGCCGGGCAGTGTGTGTGTGGGGGGTCAGTACCTGTGACTGGCCGGGGCAGTGGAGTGTGGGGGGGTCAGTACCTGTGACTGGCCGGGCAGTGTCCAGCTCTCTCTGTAACCGCCTTTGTTCTGGCCGTTTGAGTTGGTGCACCAGGCCGTGATGTGACGGGTCAGTGAGCTCTCTACCAGTGTAGCCGTCACACAGTGATCAGCCACGTGGTGAATCTCCGCAGCCGCGTGAGGAGGGGAGGCGTTGATGGGGTTTCTGTGTGAATACATGGATGTGCTGGGGCAACACAGATGCCCACAGCACAGAACAGGAGGGGACAACACAGCAGCACCGGGGGGGGGGGGGGGGGGGGGCAGCACAGGAGAGAGAAAAGTGGGAATTATAGACCAGTTAGCCTGACATCAGTGGTGGGGAAGATACTGGAGTCAACTATAAAAGATGATATAGCAGCACATAGCAGTAACAGGATCAGTCCGAGTCAATCATGCTTGACTAATCTTCTGGAATTTATTGAAGATGTAACTAGGAAAATGGACAAGGGAGAGCCAGTGGATGTAGTGTACCTGGACTTTCAGAAAGCACTTGATAAGGTCCTTTGCCAGGGATCGCCAGTGTTGGAGCTCCGTCCAGCGCGGCCTGTGGACTTCGGAAGCCGCAGGTCTCCGTAGGAAGCGGCCGATTCAGAAACTCCAAGCCGCAGAGTGTGTTCCGATCAGTTCCGACATCGGAGTTCCGATCATCCCAGTGACAGGGCCTGGACATCGGGCCGTCCGTAGCGTAGACTGCGGAGGGTTTAAAGGCCCCGACCACGGGTGAACAAAGAGGAAGATTGCCTTTCCTCACAATGGGAAAGTTTGATTCCGCTGTGTGGGGATGTTCATGTTAAACTCTATCGTGTATTGTGTTCGTTTTATTCGTATGGCTGTATGGTAACCCAAATCTCACTGTACCAATTGGTGCATGTGACAATAAATGTAACTTGAACTTGAACATAAACTTGAGTTGAGTATAAGAGCAAAGAGGTCCTTCTGCAGTTGTACAGGGCCCTAGTGAAAGAATGGAGCGACTGGCCTTTTATACTCTAGAATTTAAGATGAGAAGGGATCTTATTGAAACATATAAGATTGTTAACTGTTTGGGCACGCTAGAGGCAGGAAACATGTTCCCGATGTTGGGGGAGTCCAGAGCCAGGGACCACAGTTTAAGAATAAGGAGTAAGCCATTTAGAACAGAGATGAGGAAACACTTTTTCTCACAGAGAGTGGTGAATCTGTGGAATTCTTTGTCTCAGAGGGCATTGAAGGCCGGTTCTCTGGATGCCTTCAAGAGAGAGTTGGATAGAGCTCTTAAAGATAGTGGAGTCAAGGGATATGGGGAGAAGGCAGAAACAGGGTACTGAGTGTGTTTGATCAGCCATGATCACATTGAATAGCGGTGCTGGCTGGAAGGGCCGAATGGCCTACTTCTGCATCTAATGTCTATTGTCGATGCCCGCAGCACAGAACAGGAGGGGGCAGCAAGGAAACACTGGTCTGAAAAATATTACACATCAATGAGGAACTTGTGTGGGTACGAGGAGGAGCCTAGACACAGCGACGCAGAGTTAGTTACAGCGAGAACTAGCGAGGGAGCAGCTGGTCACAGCCCTGACCCAGGGACAACAGCAGGTAAGAGACGCACGCCAGCCGCATTGTTGTCTGGGCTGGGGACCGGCACCCCGCTCACTGTCTGGGCTCACTCGGGGCTGGGGATGTCCAGACCACCACATACCCTCACCGTCTGGGCTCACTGTCTGGGCTGACTGCACGCACTGTCCTCTCCATGTCAGTTTGTGGACCTGCTGAGTGTCAGTGTGTTTACTGTGTGATGTCCCCCACACCCCACTGTGCTGTGAGAGTGCCCGTGAGGGTTTGTGTCTGCCACCCTTGTCCTGCTGTGTGGTGGGGCTGCTGCATGCGGGCAGGTTAAACTCTGTCTTGCCCCATCAGTTAACCTGTTGATGAACCTGTCCTTTACCTGTTTAACCTCTGGTTTAACACATCGGTCAACCTGTCCTTTAACCTGTGGTTTAACCTGTGGTTTAACCTGTGGTTTAACCTGTGGTTTAACCTGTCGGTTAACCTGTCCTATAACCAAGTCAAGTCAAGTCAAGTCGTTTATTCGTCACATATGCATTCGAGATGTGCAGTGAAATGAAAAGTGGCAATGCTAGTGGATTGTGCAAAAAAACTACAAACTGAATGGAACAGAACCAGTAATTACATATTTGTGAGAGAAAAAAAAAGAAGAAACAGCTATTTAAAAAATTCACCACACAACAGTAAATTGGTCCAGTAAGTTAGTCCCGGTGAGATAGGTGTTTACAGTCCTAATGGCCTCTGGGAAGAAACTCCTCATCCTCTCCGTTTTCACAGCATGGCAACGGAGGCGTTTGCCTGACAATAGGAGCTAGAACAGTTGCTGGGGTGGTAGGGGTCCCCCATGATCTTGCTGGCTCTGGATCTGCCCCTCCTGGTGTATAGTTCCTGCAGAGGGGCGAGCTTAGTTCCCAGAGTGTGTTCGGCCGAACGCACTACTCCCTGCAGAGCCTTCTTGTCCTGGCAGAGCAGTTCCCAAACTAAATTGTGATGTTTCCGGACATGATGCTTTCCACAGCCGCTGAGTAGAAGCACTGGAGGATCCTCGGAGAGACTCTGAATTTCCTCAGCTGCCTGAGGTGGTAAAGGTGCAGCCTTGCCTTACTCACCAGTGCAGCAGCGTGTGATGTCCATGTCAGATTCTCAGAGATGTGGACTCCCAGGTATTTGATTTAATCCCACTGGTTTGGACTCTGGTTTAAGCACTGGTTTAAGGTGTTGTTTAAGCAGTTATTAACCTTGTTCCCTGGGGGGGGGGGGGGTGCAGATCCTGTGTGGCCCCTGGGCTATCCTGGAGCTTACCCCCTGTGGAGTGTGTGTGGTCCAGGGGTAGGGATGCTGATCTTGCTGTCAGCGTTGGTGTAGCAGCAAGGAGCAGCCCCAGTATAACGGGCCGAGCTCCAGCCCAGGAGATCTTCATCTAACCTTCAGCTTAGGGTGGCACGGTGGCTGCCTCAGCGCGCCACAGACCCGGGCTCCATCCCCACTGCATGGTCCGTCTGTACAGAGTCTGTACCGTCTCCCCGTCACCTGCGTGGGTTATCTCCGGGATCTTCAGTTTCCTCCCACACTAGAAAAACGTGCAGGTTTGTAGGTGAATTGTAAATTGTCACGAGTGTGTAGGGTAGTGTTAGTGTGCGGGGATCACTAGTCGACGCAGACCCGGTGGGTTGAAGGGCCTGTTTCTGCGCTGCATCTCTAAACTAAATTACGTTGTCCCATCCATGGCTGCGTCTGTAGCTGAGGGAACGAGGCACCAGGAACTGCAGGTGCTGGAGCAAAACACAAAGTGCCGGAGGAACTCAGCCGTCAGGCAGCAGGTGTGGAGGGAGTAGTCACTGAAGAAGAGTCCTGACCCAAAACATCCCCTCCACAGATGCTGCCTGACCGCTGTGTTCTTCCAGCACTTTATGCATTACTCAGACTGATTGAGGACAGAAGGCTGATCTCACCTGCCAAGACAACGCCGTCTTCCCCCCTCTACCCTCCCTCCCCAATAAACCCTCTTCCCTATACACCCCTATCCCTCCCCAATACACCCCTCCCCAATACACCCCTCACCCAATATACCCCTCCCCAAGACACCCCTCCCCTCAACCCTCCCCTCGTCCCCTGCCCAATACACCCCTCCCCTACATACACCCCTCACCCTACCGCTGCGACCCCCAATACAACCCCTCCCCACTCCCCTACCCTCCCCAATACAACCCCTCCGCCGCACCCGACCCTCCCGCAACATACAGCCCCCTCCCCTACCCTCCACCCAAGTAACCCCTTCCCACCGTTACACCCCTACCCTCCCTCTACCCAAATCCACCCCTCCCCTATACACCCCTCCCCTCCCCTCCCCAATACACCCCTCCCTATCTCCCCTCCCCTCCTTCCCTCCCTCCCAATACACCCCCCCTCTACGATCCCCCCCATCACCCCTCTACACCCCTCCCATACCCCTCCAGCTATAAACACCCCCTTCCCACCCCTTCCCTCCCCTCTACCTCCCCTCTCCATTCCAACCCCTCTTCTCCCACCCTCTTCCCCTACCGACACTCCCCGTCCCCTCCCCTCACGCAATGGGTGAGTGTGGTGAGGTGTGACGCGACAGGGCTAGGACTGAATGGGAGGGAGGGTGTGTGTGGCCTTCATTTCCGAGGGGGGGAGGGGGACTGGACCGCCCTCAATGGTCTCGTATTCCGTGCAGCGGGTTTCTGATCCAGGAGCTGTCGAGTCAGACCCGGTACAGAAACCTTTTCGCCCCATCTTGTCTCTATCTGACCATTTTGACATTTGGCTGCTTTGGACCGGATCCTCGCTGCCGTATACTGTACTGCCCAATGTCTTGTACCGTGATTGTATCCGCTCTATATGGCAGCTCGCTCCAGATAATACGGACCCATCACTCGGTCGTAACTTGCCCCTCAGTCATCCAAACTCTCTCCTCTCAGGCGACCTTAAGCACTGCGCCCTCAAGGTTTTAGAATCATCGTGGCAGGGTGTATTATAGTGGGTCAGGTATATCTGGTGCTGGGACTGTGACAGTGATAAGAACAGGCGAGCAAATGCAAGAACTAATCATTATAATCTCTGAACTACATTCAATGAATCATCAATGATGAGGGAAACCACACTAATGCAGTCTTGGCTGTAGAAAATACTATCAATTTAGCAAACCAATACAGGCAAGAAAAATCACAGTTTAGTTTTAAGATACAGCATGGGAAACAAGGCCCTTCAGCCAATAATACATTGATGGCACGAATCAACAGCGATCCCTGCTCTTCAGCACTATCCTACACACACCGGACAATGTAACAGTTATTAACTGACACCAATACCTACAAACCTCGCACGTATTTGGAGTGGTGGGAGAAACCCAAAGACCTCAACGAAAACCCACGCAGGCTACGGAGTGAACGTGCAAATTCCATACAGACAACACCCAGTCAGGATTGACCTGGTCTCTGGCAGCTGTGGAGACAGCAGCTCCACCCCTGCGCACCCATGCAGTTTGCTGTGTTAGAGGAGTACAGTGTCAAGATGGTTGCTTAGGGAAGTATGTGTTTAAGTTTATTATCACATGTACTGAGGTAGCAACCCCCAGCAAAGCTTCGGGTAGTGCTGCTGTCCCACAGCTGCGGCGTAGTGCAGCGCCGCCCAACCACTACAGCGGGTAGTGCTGCTGTCCCACTACAGCGGTAGTGCTGCTGCTCCCACTACAGCGGGTAATGCTGCTGCTCCACAGCGGGTATGCTGCTGTCCCATCTACAGCGGGTAAGTGCTGCTGGTCGCCAACTACTGTGGGTATGCTGAGCTGTCCCACTATACAGTGGGTAGAGCTGCTGTCCCACTTACACGGGTATGCGGCTGTCCCACTACAGCTGTAGTGGCTAGCTGCCCCACTACAGTGGTAGTGCTCGCGGCCTCCACTACAGTGGGCGTAGACTCTGTCCCACTAACAGTCGGGATAAGTGCTGCTGCCCCACTACAGTGGGTATGGCTGCGTCCCACTACAAGCGGGTAGTGGCTTGCTGTCCGAACTACAAGGGGTAGTCTGCTGCCTTTCCTCACTACTAACAGCGGGTAGTGCTGCGGTCCCACTACAGTGGGCTAGGTAGCTGGCTGGTCCACTACAGCGGTAGTGCTTGCTCTGACTGTCCCTCTACAGCTGGTAGTGCTGCTGGGTCCCACTACAGCTGTAGGCTGGGCTGCCCCACTGACATGGGTAGTGCTGCTGCCCCACTACAGCCTGGTAGTTGCTGGCTGGACCACCACAACATGCGGTAGTGCCTTGCTGCCCCACTACAGTGGGTAGTGCTGCTGCCCCACTCAGGTTGTAGGTGCTGCGCCTCCACTACAGCGGGTAGTGCTGCTGCCCCACTACAGTGGGTAAGCATGCTGCCCCACTAAAAAAGTGGTAGTGCTGCTGTTCCCACTACAGCGGTATTGCTGCAAGCTCCACAGGGTAGTGCTGCTGCTGCCACTAAGCGCCGGTAGTGCTGCTGCCCCACTACTGCGGGTTAGAGCTGCTCCCCAACTACAGTGGTTATGCTGCTGCCGGGCCCCTCTGGACAGTGGTCGTGCTGGCTGTACCCACGACAGCGGGTATCTCGCAGCTCCACAGTGGGTAGTGCTGCCTGCTCCACAGCGGGTAGGTGCGGCTGGCCCCACTTACAGTGGGTAGGCTTGCTGGTCCCACTAAAGCGGGAAGCTGCTGCTGCCCCACGACTTGGGGTATTGTGCTCGCTGCCCCACTACTATGGGTAGTGCTGCTGTCCCGCAGCTGCGGGATATGCTGCTGCCACTGCTCGAGTAGTGTTCTGTCTGAGCCCCACTACAGTGGTATGCTGCTGCTCCACAGCAGGAAGGGTATGCTGCTGACCCACTAATGGTAGTGCTGCGGCTGCCACAGCGGGTAGTGCTGCCGGTCCCACTACAGTGGGTAGATGGCTGCTTCCCACAGCTGCGGGTATGGCAGCTGCCGCCCCACTACAAGTGGGTACGTGCTGCTTGGTCCCACTACAGTGGGTAGTGCTGCATGCTCCGACATGGGTAGTGCGCTGTACCCACGACAGAGGGTAGTCTGCTGCTCCACAGCGGGTAGTGCTGCAGACCCACTACAGCGGGTAGTGCTGTTGTCCCATCTACAGCGGGTAGTGCTGCTGTCCCACTACAGTGGGTAGTGCTGCTGTCCCACTACAGCGGGTAGTGCTGCTGTCCCACTACAGCGGGTAGTGCTGCTGTCCCACTACAGCGGGTAGTGCTGCTGCCCCACTACATGGCGGGTATGCTGCCTGCCCATAAAAAAGGGGTATACTTCAGAGGGTAGTGCGCTGCCCCTCTACAGCGGGTATTGCTGCTGCCCCACTAACATGGAGGAAGTGCTGCCTGCCCCCCACTACAGTGGGTAAGTGCGCTGCCCACTACAGCGGGTAGGCTGCTGCCCACTACAGTGGTAGTGCTGCGCCCCACTACAGTGGGTATGCTGCTGTCCACACCACTACTGTGGGTAGTATGCTGCTGCTCCACAGCGGGTAGTGCTTGCCTGTCACACTACAGTGGGTAGTGTGCTGTCCCACTACCAGCGGGTGCGGCCCCTCGACAGTGGTAGTGCTGCTGCCCCACTACAGTGGGTAGTGCTGCTGTCCCACTACAGCGGTATGGGCTCAGTGGTTAGTGCTGCTGCTCCCAGCGGTAGCTGCTGCCGCCCCAAAATTACAGAGGGGATGCTGCTGTCTACAGTGCATACAGCGGTAAGTAGTCCCCACAACAGCGGGTGCTGCTGTTCCCACAACTGGTAGTGCTGCTGGCCCATCACGTGGGTAGTGCTGCCCCACAGCTGCGGGTAGTGCTGCGCCTGCACTACAGTGGGTAGTGCTGCTGCTTGCCACAGCGGGATAGTAGTGCCCAACTACAGTGGTAGTGCTGGCCCCACACGGGTAGTGCTGCGGCTCCACTACAGTTGGTGAGTAGCGGTCCCCACCAGGGGTGCGGGTAGTGCTGCTTGCCCCACTACAGTGGTATGCCCACAACATGGGGGTTAAAGTTCTGCTGTCCACAGTGGGTAGTGCGGTCCCACTACAGTGGGTAGTTCGCTGCTCCACAGCGGTAGTGCTGCTGGTCCAACAGCGGGTCAGTGCGGCTGTCCCCCTACAGCGGGTAGTGCTGCTGCTCCACCTACAAGCGGTAGGCGGGCTGCTCCACTACAGTGGGTTGTGCTGAGGGCTGCCACAGGGGTTAGCTTCCTGTCCCACACAGCGGGTAGTTGGTAGTGGCTGCTTTTGTTGTCCCACTACAGGGGTAGTGGTAGTAGTGCCTACTAGCGGTAGTGCTGCTGATCCCTTACTACAGCGGGTTGGTAGAGCTGATGTTGTGTCCCACTACAGCGGGTAGGTAGTGCTGCTGTCCCACTACAGTGGGTTAGTGCTGCTTGCTCCACAGCGGGGGTAGTGCTGCTGTCCCACTACAGCGGGTAGTGCTGCTGTCCCACTACAGCGGGTAGTGCTGCTGTCCCACTACAGCGGGTAGTGCTGCTGTCCCACTACAGTGGGTAGTGCTGCTGTCCCACTACAGCGGGTTTTGGTGGTTAGAGCTGCTGTCCCACTACAGCGGGCAGTGCTGCTGCTCTCCACAGTCAGTTGAGTTCAGTTTATTGTCACGTTGTTGTACCGAGGTAGGGGTACAGTGAAACGTTTTTGGCCACGGCACGAGTTGTATTTGATCCGGTTGGTCATGGTTTTGAGCTGACGGGGGGGTGGATTGAACGCTGCAGAGTGACTAGGCGGGGCTGTCAAGCCAAATCAGCTCAGCATCTGTGATGATCAGACAGCAGTAACATGGGCAGTTTGGAACAGGAAATGGGCCCCTAAAAATACAGAACAAAGCAGGAAGAAACTGAATATGTTGCTGTGCGGGAAATTTTAACAAACTATCTACAATATTCAAATCGTGCTTCATGCAAATAGTGTTCTTGCCACTTCTTCACAGCCGTTCCTCTATTGCAGTGGCTGACGTACAAAAATTACGTTCGTCGCCATTATAACAGTGTGGAACGTGACAAAAAGCAAAGTGGTTTAAGGTTTAGTTAGATTCATTACCCCCCCTCCCTCCCTCCCACCGCTTCACAATCCCCTCTTCCAGCTTCACATTCCTTTCCTCCAGCTTTACATTCCTCTCCTCTAGCTTCACATTCCTCTCATCCAGCTTCACATTCCCCTCCTCCTCCTCCTCTCTCCGTATCCAACATCATTTTGTGTCCTTTCCACCTCCAGCCTTTGTCACTTACTCCACCCATCTGCCACTCGCCCCCCTCACCTGTATCCACCTATCACTCGCCATGTGTGTAGCTGTGTCCCTCCCCACTCCCCCCCCCCCCCAATATCACCCGGAACAAGGGTCTTGTCCTGAAGCATGGTCTGCCCATTCCCTCCACAGATGCTGCCTGACCCACATGGCTTGACCCACAGGCCTGACCCACAGGCCTGACCCACAGGCCTGACCCACAGGGCCTGACCCACAGGCCTGACCCACAGGGCCTGACCCACAGGCCACACTCCCAAGGGCCTGACCCACAGGCCTGACCAACAGGGCCTGACCCACAGGCCTGACCCACAGCCTGCCCACTGCCACACTCCCAGGGCCTGACCCACAGGCCTGACCCACAGGCCACACTCCTGGGCCATGTGACCCCACAGGCTGACCCCACTTGGCCTGAAACACGTGGGGGGCCTGACCACAGGCCTGACCACAGGCCACCCACTCAGGCCACACTCCCAGGGCCTGACCCACAAGGCCACAATACTCTCAGGGCTGCCAACTCTCACGCATTGAGCGTAAGAAGAGATAAGAAGAATCACGCATTTGGCCCATAATCTCATGGTTGCTCTCACGCTGATCACAAGTTTCTCACGCTCTTGTCGTGAGAAATTCTGCTGTGATCAACGAAAAGGTCAAAATTCTCATATCGACGGCCTGAGCCGCGGGGATGTTTGGGAGAGCCGGGGGTGAGGGCGGTCGCGTGGATTTGGTCGGATGGAGGGTTGGGGGAGCAGGAGCAGCGTCCTCGGGGACAGATGCGGACGGGGAGGAGCGGGGAGCAGGCTGGCAAGTGTTTGACGGGGGGCTGGCGAGTCGCTTCTTGCTGCAGGCTCGGCCACACATGTGGAGCCAGTCTCAGTGCAAGAGTCCGGGCCGTCGGGGAGCATTGAGCATTTCGCCGCTGCGTGAGAGTCTTGTGGCAACTTTTGTCCTGGTGACCGGCATTAGATCTATCAGGCTGCAGCTCGGTGCTGTTATTGCATGCAGCAGGAGGACAACCAGTGCTGCTGGAGAGACGTAGCGGTACCAAGCGCTGGGTAGATATAGAAAGAAAACGGTGTTTGAAGATAGATTAGGGCCTTCAACCCCCTCTTCATGTTGGAGTGTGTAAAGCGTCCTGCCTTGCCTGCTAGATTTTCACTTACTGTAACTGCAGGAGGAAAATAGTTCCAGATGTTGGGGGAGTTCAGAACCAGGGGTCACGAGTTAGGGAATTTTAAATATATAGGGTAGGCCAGCAGTTAGAACTGAGGATGAGGGTATAAAACTTTATTCACCACAGAGAGTTGGGAATCTGTGGGAATTCTCTGCCACAGAAAGCAGTTGGAGGCCAATTTATTCACCTGGATGGATGTTTTCAAGAGAGAGTTACAATTAGTTCTTGGGGCTCACAAAATCAAGGGAATATGGAGAAAAAAAAACAGGAAAGAGGTACTGATTTTAGATGAACAGCCATGATCATATTGAAGGCAGTGCTGGCTCGAAGGGCCGAATGGCCTATTCCTGCACCTATGTTCTATGTTTCTATTCTTGAGTATTTGGCAATAAAACTCGAAATTTTTTTAAAAATCCCCCACTTGATTTTGAAGCATTCATGCTGGTGGAGGTGGTATAATTTATTATAATGTGTTTGTAGAGTGATACAGTGTGAAAACAGGCCCTTCAGCACAACTTGCCCACACCCGCCTACATGTCCCAGCTACGCTACCTGCTTTTGGTCCATATCCCTCCAAACCCGTCCTATCCATGTATCAGTCTAACTGTTTCTTAAATGTTGGGATAGTCCCTGCCTCAACTACCTCCTCTGGCAGCTTGTTCCAATCACCCACCACCCTTTGTGTGGAAAAAGTTACCTCTTAAAAAGTTAACTTAAAAATACTTCAAACAAAAAACATTGAAATCATACTTCTACAATGCACTAAAACATGATTTAATACATCAAATTTCAAAAAATACCTACTATGGGAGGGGGGACACCCTTCTTCCACACCCTCTCCCCACTCGGTTACTCCACTCCCTCACCGGGTACCCCCAAGGCCAGTGATCAGTGATCGCTCAGCCCCCCCACTTTCGAAAACCCTCCGCGGCCCCTGGTTCAGACGGGGAACACTGCCAGATGTGAGCGGGGAACTGAGGCCAGTTGTCCGTGATGTTTGGATCCCAATGCTCAGCGCTTCATGTTTCGGAGTTGGCTAATGTTATTAATTTGTAATTAGCCTGATTTGTAATTAGTTGACAAAACCTTAATTTATTAATCCGGAATATCCAGGGGGTTGGGATAAGTGTAATATTAAATGACATGCAAGGTGTCAGGCTGTCTGTCACAACATACTGCCCCGATAACCCATTATTTCCTTCAGTTTAATATTGGGAAGGTCGCACTATTGTCATTTGCCACTCAACTATTATGTTTGTTTTCTGATGCCATTTAAACTTCACTTGAATTTCAATCACTTCAATGTAAAAGTAATTGGGAATGGGGCGCATCGGGACAAAACTTGCCCTCGGTACATATTAACTGTAATATAATAATGTATGCATGTTGGTAGGTGCAATCAAAACAAAGATATTTGTAATCATTATTGTGTTAACCACCCCCCCCCCCCCCCCCCCCCCCCCCACACCTTCCCAACACGCTACCCTCCCTTGGGCTTGGTCTCGCAATTTCTCACTCCCAACTCTCACCCAATGTTGGCAGCCCTGCACTCACAGGGCCTAACCACAGGCGGACCCACAGGGCTGACCCCACACAGGGCGTGACCGGGGCCTGACCCACAGGCTTGACCACGGGGCCTGACCCAAGGCCTGACACGGGGCCTGACCCACAGGGGCCTGACCCACAGGCCTGACCCACAGGCCTGACCCACAGGCCCACACTCCCACAGGGGTCTAACCCACAGGCCTGGCCCAGGCCTGACCACGGGGCCTGACCCACAGGGCCTGACCCACAAGGCCTGACCCACAGGGCCTGACCACGGCCTGCAGGGCCTGACCACGGGGCCCATGACACACAGGCGTGTCCACAGTGGCTGACCACAGGCCTGCCACAGGCCTGACCACGGGGCCTGACCACAGGGCCTGACCACAGGCTGACCTCAGGCACACTCCCAGGACCTGACCCACAGGGCCTGACCCACAGGGCTTATCCACAGGCTTGACCCACAGGCATGACTGGGCCTGACCACGGGGCCTGACCCACAGGGCCTGACCACAGGCTTGACCCACAGGCCTCAGGACACACTCCACAGGACCTGACCCAAAGGCCTGACCCCACAGGGCCTGATCCACAGGCCTGACCCCACAGGGCCTGATCCACAGGCTTGACCCACAGGCATGACCTACAGGGCCTGATCCACAGGGCCTGACCCACAGGGCCTGACTCACAGGCTTGACCCACAGCCTCTGACCCACAGGCCAACTTCCACAGGATCCACAAGGCTGACACCCACAGGGACCCACTGGCCTGATCCACAGGCCTGACCCCACAGGGGCCTGATCCACAGGCTTGACCCACAGGCAATGGGCCTGATCACAGGGCATGACCCACTGGGCTTGACCCACAGGCCTTGATCCAAGGCCACACTCACACAGGCTGACCCTACATGGGCCTATGCAGCCAAGCTCTACTGCAGCGGTGCATCTAATGTGGGTATCAGAGCTCCATGTGGATGGTACCTGGGCCCAGTTCCCAAGCTGCCCGTGCAGTTGGTGCAGAGGCCTCTGGGGAGACTCTTCCAGGGCACTCGTGTGTCCGTGTAAGTTGCAGTGGAGAAGCGCTGGTGTGAAAGGGTTAACCATGTTGCAGGGAATGGGTAGTTTCAGGATTTCCTGCGGTGAATGTTATCGTGAAACCAGAAGAGATGTGTCGCCCTGCCGCAGTGACTCGACATTTAGCTCCAGCGACCTTGCTCTTGAAATCTAAACTACCCACAGAGGAAGCTGATGTAGATCGTCAAGAGTCAAGAGTCAAGAGAGTTTATTGTCACGTGTCCCAGATAGGACAATGATATTCTTGCTTGCTGCAGCACAACAGAATATTGTAGTCATAGTACATAACGGGAGATAAAAGTTCAGTGTGTGTATACACATGCACACATACTCAATAAATAACAAATATAGTGCAATAATATAATAGTCTGTTGCAGCTCAGAGCGTATTGTTGTCATTTATAGCGAGAGGATTTGAGTATAGGAGCAGGGGGTCTACTGCAGTTGTACAGGGTCTTGGTGAGGCCACACCTGGAATATTGCGTACAGTTTTGGTCTCCAAATCTGAGAAAATACATTCTTGCCATAGAGGGGGTACAGAGAAGGTTCACCAGACTGATTCCTGGGATGTCAGGACTTTCATATGAGGAAAAACTGGATAGACTCGGCTTGTACTCGCTAGAATTTAGAAGACGGGACTGAGGGGGTGTGATCTTATAGAAACTTACAAAATTCTTTTTTTTTTTAAGGGGTTGGCGCTTTTGGTTTTGGATAGGCTAGATGCAGGAAGATTGTTCCCGATGTTGGGGAGGGGATCCAGAACAAGGGGTCACAGTTTAAGGATAGGGGGAATTCCTTTAGGACCGAGATGAGGAAAACATTTTTCACACAGAGAGTGGTGAGTCTCTGGAATTATCTGCCACAGAAGGTAGTTGAGGCCAGTTCGTTGGCCATATTTAAGAGGGAGTTAAATGTGGCCCTTGTGGCTAAAGGGATCAGGGGGTATGGAGAGAAGGCAGGTACAGGATACTGAGTTGGATGATCAGCCACGATCATATTGAATGGCTCGAAGGGCCGAATGGCCTGCTCCTGCACCTATTGTCTATGTTTCTATGTGTTTAATAACCTGATGGCTGTGGGGAAGAAGCTGTTCCTGCACCTGGATGTTACAGTTTCAGGCTCCATTACCTTCTTCCCGATGGCAGTGGAGAGATGAGTGTGTGGCCAGGATGGTGTGGGTCTTTGATGATGTTGGCAGCCTTTTTGAGGCAGTGACTGTGATAGATCCCTTCAATGGTGGGGAGGTCAGGGCCGATGGACTGGGCAGTGGTCACAACTTTCTGCAGTCTTTTTTGTTCCTGGACGTTCAGGTTGCCGATGCAACCGGTCAGCATGCTCTCTACCAAGGAACCGGTCAGCATGCTCTCTACCAAGGATGCACCTGCAGAAGGTCAGGAGAATCCTCTTTGATATGCCGACTATGTAATCTTCTCAGGAATTAGAGTCGCTGATATGCTTTCTTTATGATTGTGTCAGTGTGCTGGGACCAGGAAAGATCTTTGAATGCACGCCCAGGAATTTGAAGTTCCTAGCCCTTTCCACCATCTAAACGGAACTGTGGGTCCTCATCCTTCCCCTACCAAAGTCCACAATCAGCTCCTTGGTTTTGCTGGTGTTGAGGGCCAGGTTGTTGTGCTGGCACCATTTGGTCAATCGGTCGATCTCACTTCTATACTCCGACTCACCACCTCCAGTTTAAATTCCATTTGGATAGTATGCAAAACATAGCTGTTCACTGTACCTCGGTACATGCAACAATAGTAAATGCACTCTAAACACAGGCAAGTCATGTTCATAAGTGATAGGAGTAGAATTAGGCCATCCGGTCTATCATGTCTGATCTATCTCTCCCTCCTAACCCCATTCTCCTGCCTTCTCCCTATAACCCCTGACACCCGTACTGATGAAGAATTTCACTGAAGGACCTGTCTCCGTGCTGGGGCCTGTCTCCGTGCTGGGGCCTGTCTCCGTGCCGGGGCCTGTCTCCGTGCTGGGGCCTGTCTCCGTGCGGGGCCTGTCTCCGTGCTGGGGGCCCATCTCCGTGGCCCGTCTCCGTGTTGGGGCCTGTCTCCTGTGTGTGGGGATGTCCCGTGTTGGGGCCTGTCTCCGTGGGGGCCTGTCTCCGTGCCGGGGCCTGTATCCGTGCCGGGGCCTCTCTCTCCATGCCGGGGCCTGTCTCCGTGCTGGGGCCCATCTCCGTGCCGGGGCCTGTCTCCATGCTGAGGCCTGTCTCCATGCTGGGGCCTGTCTCCGTGCTGGGGCCTGTCTCCGTGCCGGGGCCTGTCTCTGTGCTGGGGCCCATCTCCGTGCTGGGGCCTGTCTCCGTGCCGGGGCCTGTCTCCGTGCTGGGGCCTATCTCCGTGCAGGGGCCTGTCTCCGTGCTGGGGCCTGTCTCCGTGCTGGGGCCCATCTCCGTGCCGGGGCCTGTCTCCGTGCTGGGGCCTGTCTCCGTGCCGGGGCCTCTCTCCGTGCCCGTGCCCGTCTCCGTGTTGGGGCCTGTCTCCGTGCTGGGGCCCATCTCCGTGCTGGGGCCTGTCTCCGTGCTGGGGCCCATCTCCGTGCTGGGGCCTGTCTCCGTGCCGGGGCCCATCTCCGTGCTGGGGCCCATCTCCGTGCTGGGGCCTGTCTCCGTGCCGGGGCCCATCTCCGTGCTGGGGCCCATCTCCGTGCTGGGGCCGGTCTCCGTGCTGGGGCCCATCTCCGTGCTGGGGCCTGTGATGGGGGGGGACTTCGTGCTGGGGCCTGTCTCCGTGCTGGGGCCGTCTCCGTGTGGATTTTAATTTTGTGTTTAAAGCAGGGTGTTTCAGCCTGACTATTAGCTGGAAGTGGTGGCAGTGAGTGTGCTGCAGGCCCCACTGTGGGGCAGCGGGTGCTTCTGATCCCTGCACCCATTTGATGAAAGAGGAAGTGAGTGCACTGCGTGAGTGGCAGCTTCCCTGCTCCGTGATGTCTCACTTCCCCAGCGGTGAGAGCCGAGAGTACAGAGCGACGCCAGGAACACCAGGCCCCGTCACCTACTGGTGCCGACACTGGGCGCTGTAACCCTGGGAGAGCCGTCCCAGACACAACCATGTCCTGGGACTGGCCTTGCCTGTGGGTGAGCTGACCGAGGTGTACTGAATCATGGGTTGTAGGTGTACTGAATCATCAGGGGCATGGGCTGGGGAATAGTCCACTGAAATAGGCCCACATACGAGATTAGTCGGCAAAATGAGGGCACGTGGTATTGGGGGCAGAGTGCTGGCATGGATCGAGAAGTGGGTGGCAGACAGGAAACAAGGAGTAGGGATAAACGGGTCCCTTTCAGAATGGCAGGCAGTGACTAGTGGGGTACCGCAAGGCTCGGTGCTGGGACCCCAGCTATTTACAATATACATCAATGATTTGGATGAAGGGATTCAAAGTACCATTAGCAAATTTGCAGATGACACAAAGCTGGGTGGCAGTGTGAACTGTGAGGAGGATGCTGTGAGAATGCAGGGTGTCTTGGACAGGTTGGGGGAGTGGACAGATGCATGGCAGATGAAGTTTAATGCGGATAAATGTGAGGTTATCCACTTTGGTAGCAAAAACAGGAAGGAGATTACTTATCTAAATGGTTTGGGTACGTCAAGTTGGGAAAAGTACAACAGGATCTGGGGGTCCTTGTACATCAGTCTATGAAAGTAAGCATGCAGGTACAGCAGGCAGTGAAGAAAGCGAATGGCATGTTGGCCTTTATAACAAGAGGAATCAATATAGGAGCAAAGACGTCCTTCTGCAGTTGTACAGAGCCCTAGTGAGACCAAACCTGGAGTATTGTGTGCAGTTTTGATCCCCTAATTTGAGGAAGGACATTCTTGCTATTGAGGGAGTGCAGCGTAGGTTCACCAGGTTAATTCCCAGGATGGCGGGACTGTCATATGCTGAGAGATTGGAGTTTAAGAATAAGGGCTGAGCCATTTAGAACGGAGATGAGGAAACACTTTTTCTCACAGAGAGTTGTGAGTCTGTGGAATTCTCTGCCTTGGATGGCGGTGGAGGCCGGTTCTCTGGATGCTTTAATGAGAGAGCTAGATAGGGCTCTTAAAGATAGCGGAGTCAGGGGATATGGGGAGAAGGCAGGAACGGGGTACTGATTGGGGATGATCAGCCGTGATCACATTGAATGGCGGAGCTGGCTCGAAGGGCCAATGGCCTACTCCTGCACCTGTTGTCTATTGTCTATTATTGAAAGGAGGAACAGCATCTCATATTTCACCAGGGCAGCTCACAATCGATGTTGGGTTCTCTAATTTCAAGTAACCCTTGCATCACTCCTCAGACCTCTGTCCCTCCTCTACTGAGTTGCTCCAGCACTTTGTGTCTGTCATTCACATAGTTCACATCTGTTTTTCCACTGTAGGGGTATCAAAATCAAGTGGGCATGTTTAAGCTGAGAGAGAGAGGGAGGGGGAGAGGGAGTGTGTTTGTGTGTGTGATGGTCTGGGCTGCCTCCACAATAAGCCAGTTTGGTATTCTGAAAAACGCAAGGAATCATGGGATTGTCAAAGGTCACTCTGGGCGCGATAAATCCCCTGGGCAGCCGTGCCACCGCACGCGCACAGACCCGCGCCTCATCCAGCCCGCCACTGGACCGTCCCCGTCCCCTCCTGTCCCGAGCCGAACCGACCCGACCGACGCCGACCGACACGCCCTCATCCAGCCCGCGCCACTGGACCGTCCCGTCCCCTCCTGTCCGACCGACCCGACCCGACCCGACCCGACCGACCCGACCCCGCGCCTACATCCAGCCCGCCACTGGACCGTCCCCGTCCCTCCTGTCCCGACCGGACCGACCCGACCAAGCCTCATCCAGCCCGCCACTGGACCGTCCCCGTCCAGACCTCCCCGACCGACCCGACCCGCGCTCATCCAGCCGCCACTGGACGTTCCCCATCCAGACCAAGACCGTCCCGACGACCCGACCCGACCCGAACCCGACCGACCGACCGACACGACCCGACCCGCGCTCATCCAGCAGCCACTGGGACCCCCAGTCCCTCCCGTCCCGGACCCGACCACCCGACCCGACCCTGACCCCTCCCGACCCCGCGCCTCACCCCAGACAATGGACCGTCCCCGTCCAGACCCGTACCCGCCCGACCCCTCCCGAACCGCGCACCTCATCCAGCCCGCCACTGGACCGTCCCCGTCCCCTCCAGGACCCGTCCTGACCCGAACCCGACCCGCGCCTCCCAGCCGCCACTGGACCCCCGTCCCCTCCCGACCCGAACCCGACCCGGACCCGACCGACCGCGCCCTCTCATCCAGCCCGCACTGGACCGTCCCGTCCAAGTCCCCTCCCGACCCGTACCCGACCCGACCCGACCCGCGCCTCATCCCGCCCGCCTACTGAGTTCCCCGTTCTCCTCCCGTCCCGAACCCGACCCCTCCGACCCTCCCGACGCCCGCGCCTCATCCAGCCCGCCACTGGACAGTCCGTCCCCGTCCCGACCACGTCCGACCCGACCCCTCCCGACCCGCGCCTCCCAACCGCCATGGACCGTCCCCGTCCCCGCCCGTCCCCTCCGTCCCAACCCGACCCGACAACCCCGTCCGGACCGACCGCGCCTCATCCCAAACCGCCACTGTGGACGTCCCCGACCCCGCCCTGTCCCTCCAGTCCCCCGTCCCCTCCGTGAACCCACATCGTCCTGGGGCAGCCGGTGAGTCGGGAGTCAGTCAGGGAGCGGCACCCCAGGCCCACAGCCAGCGCTGCAACCTTCCCTCCATTGATGAACTGTACACTGCAAGGGGCCAGGAAGCGGCGGGCAAGATCATCTCTGACCCTCTCACCGGGCACAAATCTTTGAATCAATTCCTCTGGAGGCGACTCGGACTGCCAAAGGGAGGGGGGGGCGGGGGAGAAGAGGGAGGGAGGCGGGGGAGGGAGGGGGGGGGGAACGGGAAGAGGGTGGGAGGGGATGGAGGGGGGAGATGTGGGAGGGGGGGGGGGAGAGAGGAGGGATGGAGGGGGGCCACTGGTGAATCAGGAATCAAGGCAGCTGCTGCAAAGCTGAGATAAAGAGCGGGCTCCACAGGTCAGGCAGCATCCGTGAGGGGAAAACACAAATGTTTCAGTTACAGTAATGCATCTGTACAGCACAGAAACAGGCCCTTTGCTCCAACCCATCCCCACTGGGCTAGTCCCATTGGCCTGCATTTGGCCCATATCCTTCTCAACCCTTGCTAGCCACAGATCTGTCCAATGTGTGAGAGGTGTAACAGTATCCAGCTCGATAGATAGCTGCTTCTGCAGCATGCTCGAGATATGGACTAACGTCTCTCCCTCTCTATTCCATCCTCCCTCTCTCGCTCTCCCCTCTCTCTCTCAATTCTCCCTTCCCCCCATCTCCCTCTTCCTCTCTCTGTCTCCCTTTCCTCTATGTTATATTCCCCTCCTCTCCCCTCTCTCTCCCTCCCCCTCTCCAGCTCCCCCTTTCTCTATCTCCCTCGCTCTCTCTCACACACTGTGTCTATTTCCCCCCATTTTCTCTCACATGGCAACCACCTGCAGATGAGTCTCAGTTGAGTGATTTTAATGTTTCGTTGCTCTGTTTCAATGTAATGATGTAAATCTGCGGTATGTAAAGTCTGCTGAAACAAACAAGGGGCATTTGAATATTTGCTGTTGTGTATTTGTACTGGGAATATGTGGCAGGGAGATAGCAAATGACTGGTGTAATGGACTAGAGTCTAGAGGCAAAGACACAGAGACACACACACAGGGACAGAGACACAGAGACACAGAGACAGGGACACAGAGACACAGAGTCACAGAGACACACACACAGGGACAGAGACACACAGAGACACAGAGACACAGACACACAGACACACAGAGACACAGGGACCCATAGACGAGACAAAGGGAGACACAGAGATACAGAGATACTGAGTCACAAACACAGAGTCACAGAGACACAGAGGACACAGAGAGACAGAGACACCAGAGAAGAGACACAGAGGACACAGTCACAGGGACACAGAGCACAGTCACGACAGAGGGACACGAGACCAACCGAGTCACAGTGACACAGACACAGAGACACAGAGAACAGAGACAGCGACACAGAGACACAGAGACACAGAGACACAGGGGGGGACCACAGAGACCGAGACAAGAGTCACAGAAAGAGTCACAGAGACACAGAAGACAGAGACACCAGGGAAGAGACAGAGGGACAGAGACACAGAGCAGAGACACAGAGAACAGAGGGACACAGAGACAAGAGACAGAAGGCCACCAGCGACACAGAGACAGAGATAGAGACAGAGACACAGAGACAGAGACAAGGAGAACAGGAGAACAGAGACACAGACAAGAGACACCAGCAGACACAGTTGTCGCGAGACACAGAGACAGAGACACAGAGAAGAGACAGAGACACAGAGACACAGAGACAGAGACACGAGACACAGAGACACGAGACAGAGACAAGACACAGAGACACAGAGACAGAGATAGAGACAGAGACACAGAGTCCAGAGACCCAGAGTCAGAGGACACAGAGTAGAGACACAGAGACAGAGAACAGAGACACAGAGAAGAGACACAGTCAGAGACACAGTACAGAGACCAGAGTGAAGAGACACAGAGACACAGATACAGCGATAAAGAAGAGACACCAGAGACAGAGACACAGAGTCGGAGACACGATACAGAGGACAGAGACAGAGACACAGGACACAGATACAGAGACACAGAGTCAGAGACACAGAGACAGAGACACAGAGTCAGAGACACAGATACAGAGACACAGACAGAGACACAGAGACACAGTACAGAGGACACAGAGACAGAGACACGAGACCGGCACAGAGGCACAGAGACACAGAGACAGAGACACAGAGTACAGAGGACCGGGGTCAGTCAAGGGGCTGGGGTTAATCGTGACCCTTCCTCCCGTTTTCACCCCCAGGAATAACGCGGGCCCCTCACACGCTCCCACTCCCGGGCATTGTGGGAAGAGCGCACTTCTCAGAGGCGTGTGCAGCTATGGGGCGAAGGTGTCGCAGTGGGGGTACGCTCCCCGGGAGCACAGGGGACAGGCACATTGGTTTCACTGCGGTGGTCTGTACAGCCACAGGAGGCGGACTGGCCATAATACAGGCAGAGTACAGGTGGGGTACAGGCAGGTACAGGTGGGAGTACAGCAGGATTTGGCATAATACAGGCATGAGTACAGTGGGTACAGGCAGAGTACGGTGGGTACAGGCAGGCACTGGCATAATACAGGCAGAGTTTTATACAGGTGGGTACAGGCAGAGTACAGGTGGGTACAGCTGGCTACTGGGCATAATACAGGAGAGTACAGGTGGGTACAGGCAGAGTACAGGTGGTAAATGCAGGCTATGGCATATACAGGCAGGAGTAAAGGGTGGGTAAGCCAGAGTACGGTGGGGTACAGGCAGGCTACTGGCTTAATAAAGGCAGTAGTACAGGTGGGTACAGGCTGAAGTCCAGGTGGGGTACAGCAGGAGCTTACAGGTGGTACAGGCAGGCTACTGGCATAATACAGCAGAGTACAGGTGGGTACAGGCAGAGTACAGGTGGGGTACAGGCAGGCTACTGGCATAATACAGGCAGACTACAGGTGGGGTACAGGCAGAGTACAGGTGGGGTACAGGCAGGCTAATGGCATAATAACAGGGCAGAGTACAGGTGTGGTAAGGCAGAGTACAGGTGGGTTACAGGCAGGCTATGGCACTTATACAGGCAGAGTACAGGTGGGTACAGGCGAGTAAGGCGGGTGGGGTACATGGCAGGTTCAGGTGGGTACAGGCAGGGCTATGGCATAATTACAGGCAGAGTAAAGGTGGGTACAGCAGAGTACAGGTGGGCTACAGGCAGGCTCTGGATATACAGCAGTGTACAGGAGTGGTAAGGCAGAGTACAGGTGGGGTACAGGCAGGCTACTGGCATAATACAGGCAGAGTACAGGTGGGGTACAGGCAGAGTACAGGTGGGTACAGGCAGGCTACTGGCATAATACAGGCAGAGTACAGGTGTGGGTACAGGCAGAGTACAGGTGGGGTACAGGCAGAGTACAGGTGGGGTACAGGCAGGCTACTGGCATAATACAGGCAGACTACGGTGGGTCCAGGCAGAGTTACAGGAGGGTACAGGCAGGCTACTGGCATAATACAGGCAGAGTACAGGTGGGTACAGGCAGAGTACAGGTGGGGTACAGGCAGGCTACTGGCATAATACAGGCAGAGTACAGGTGGGTAAGGCAGAGTCGGTGGGTACAGGCAGGCTACTGGCATAATACAGGCAGAGTACAGGTGGGTACAGGCAGAGTACAGGTGGGTACAGGCAGGCTACTGGCATAATACAGGCAGAGTACAGGTGGGTACAGGCAGAGTACAGGTGGGGTACAGGCAGAGTACAGGTGGGTACAGCAGGTACTGGCATAATAACAGGCAGAGTACAGGTGGGGTACAGGCTGGAGTACAGGTGGGTACAGGCAGGCTACTGGCATAATACAGGCAGAGTACAGGTGTGGTACAGGCAGAGTACAGGTGGGGTACAGGCAGGCTACTGGCATAATACAGGCAGAGTACAGGTGTGGTACAGGCAGAGTACAGGTGGGTTCAGAGCAGGCTTACTGGGATAATACAGGCAGTGTACAGGTGGGTACAGCAGGGTACAGGTGGGGTACAGGCAGAGAGTACAGGTGGTACAGGCAGGCTACTGGCATAATACAGAGAGTACAGGTGGGTACAGGCGAGTACAGGTGGGTACGGTTACAGGCAGGCTACTGGCATAATACAGGCAGGGAGTAAAGGTGTGGTACAGGCAGAGTACAGGTGGGGTACAGGCAGGCTATGGCATAATATAGGCAGGTACAGTGTGGTACAGGCAGCGTACAGGTGGTACAGGGCAGGCTATGGCATAAGACAGGCAGGTACAGGTTGTGGTACAGGCAGGGACTACT
>CM069143.1:66594401-66643774 GCA_035221665.1 Okamejei kenojei | reverse complement strand
CTAATTGGAGGAGGGGTTGGGATAGAGGTTCATGTTATGAGTTTTGATGTTGTTGAGAGAAAACGATAGGAATATTATGTATTTTGTTTTCCTTATCCTGATATGTGCGACATTGACTGTTTAATATTTTTCTGTGTAACATTAACACTTTATGAAGTGATTTTTTAAATGGGATAATGTCTGACGTTGCGGCCAAGCAGGTAATGTAGTCTGTTGCTGATATAATTAACGGTCTTCTATATGTTTGTGATCTTGTACGCTCTGACAGCCGATCAGCTGGAAGGCGCCCCAATTCCTGCAGCAGGCAAGTAGTGCTAAGTATGGTTCGTATAATATGACTCAAGGGATATGGAGAAAGATCAAAAAGGAGGGTCGCGCGATTGATGATCAGCGTGATCACATAATGAGTTGAAGGGCCGAATGCCACTCTTCAACATATGCTACGGTTCCTAGAAACTGGAGTTGTATGGTCACATTTTCTATACCAAAATTTCAAATATCAATTATTTCTACTCAATCTAATTACTACCACAAATTAATTAACAACAAAAAAAACGAATTTAACCTAAATCAAGCCATAAAAATACAATCATCAAAAATTCCATCTGTAGTCGCAAAGTCGGTATGAAACAATGCTACCATCGTTGAAGTCACATGAACAAATCTAGTCAATGTCCCATACAAGATATCTCATGGTCTTCCAAATTTCCTTATGGCGACATGTCCAACTGCAAACAACCTGGAAAGTTCATGCACAAGTTATACACATCTGTAACCGGTTGGAACTTGCAACAATAAAATTCACTTTATTTCGAAGCTGACGACTCGATCGATGTGAAACGAGATGCTTAATTAAACTGGCCAAAGAAAAAAATTACGCAGAAATAATGCCCCCCTGCTATCCAACAGTAAGTCAGACTAGTGGCTTACTGGTGTTCCTAACGCACATCACACGTTCACACACCCACTCTCATCAAACACTCACACCACTCTCATGCCATCATACAACCCTCACACCACATCTCAACACTCATACATACATACTCACTCTACACACTCACCCACCACCACACGCTCACACACTTTCTCACACACACTCCATCACGACACCCTCAAAACACGCATCGCACTTCATTACCACACCTCACACTCCCCACATTCACAACATAGAGTACACACATCAACGCGCACACTTCACCACACTCAGACTCACCATACTCGCACACACAGATTCAACTTACACACACACACACTACACAACATATGGTAAATCACCAGAAACACAACACAAACATTCACACATAAACAAGACACTCTAACTAGACACACATACCAAAACACATACGACAGACACACACAAACACAACGACACCACTCACACTCACTCAACCTATTCAACACACTTGGACAAACACAGACAGCACAGCCACGATGAACACTCGACAGCACTCACACAGACACATCAATTACTTATTTCACACAACCCACACAAGCATGGTTAAGCACGAGAATATGAAACATGGAGTTTCTCTCCACAGGCAATTAAACGTCATAAAATTTGTTACTTGTTATGCTTGTTCATCTGCCCTTAATGCAGGTGAACAAATGCTGAAACATTTTGACAATTGGCACTTACAACACCATCTTTAGCTTTTGGCAATGCGTGCCAGTTGGGTAACGCAGCCCCAGCCTTCCATTCTGCATTGTGTTACACTCCTACAATGTTGTTCAATCACTTTGCTATGCTGCAAGACTAGCCACCAACACAACACACTCAACGGTGGCACTCTTTCTCTCCAATGTCTTGACTTTCATTGGAAATGTTTCTTATCACTTAAAACCAGGGGTCTTACAGGTGCGGGATACAATATCCTGACTTATGAGGATTCATCTGTTGCCCCTTCTTCAAGTAATAAATGAAGCATTTGATAGGCTCAGTCAAACATGCGCCTTCCTAACGGCCTCCGTCCCCTACATCTTTTCACACTATTTCTCTCCCCGACCTGCCCGCGCACCCGCTGTAGAGTCGTATACAAGTCGCGCGAATATATTCCAACAATTGAAAATCCACGCGACCAAACAAGTACGACCTTGGGAGACTACTCACTACCGTACAGGCTTCGCCTCACACGTGTCGCCTGTAGGTCGTGGTCGTCTCCGCAGTCGCCCATAGAGTCAGGCGTCTTTCTTGTCGCCGCTGATTTTCGGGGGGGGCATGTTTGAACTTTTCGGCGCCTACAACGACCTATGACTGCGCATCGCCGAAAAAGCGCGTAAGGGACAGGCCCGATACACTTCATCAGATCATGGTGGGAATCTGAATACTATAATATTCTGTTTAAAAGAGAAACACAAATGTGCCGAGTAACTCAGCGGACAGCACATCCCTGGAAATTGGAACCTGGTCGAGACCCCTTCTTCTACTCACCTGAGACTGAGGTGGAGACCTTCCCCTTTGTGAAGGTCTCGACCCAACGTCACCCTTTGCCTTCTCCTCGCCGAGATCCACCTTCCTGCTGATTACTCCCAGCAATTTTGTGTCTCTACCTTCGTGTAAACCGGCACATGCATTCCTGCCTGCACAACACTGTCATTTATTTCAGTATTATTGTCACATGTGTTAGTTCAGTGAAAAGCTTTTTATTCCTCCCTCCAGTCAAAGAAACTATACACAATCACAACAAACCATGCCACAGTGTACACACAATAACAACAACAAAGAGCAGAAGCCATTCGCGGCCCTTCAGCCAGCAACCGCCCATTCAATGAATCATGGCTGATCATACCCCAATCAGTAACCCCGTTCCTGCCGTCTCCCAATATCCCCCGACCCGCAAATATCTTTAAGAGCCCTATCCTACTCTCTCTTGTAAGCTCCAATAACCGGCCTCCAACCACCCTCAGAATTCCACAACTCACAACTCTCTGTGTGAAAAATGTTTCCTCATCTCCGTTCTAAACAGCTTACCCCTTATCTAAACTGTGTCCCGGATCGACTCCCCCAACATCGGAACATTTTTCCGGCCTCACGGTCCAAACCCTTAGTATCTTAGATTTTCAATAAATCCCCTCACAGTCCTTCTAAATCCATGATGTACAAGCCCCCACATCTGCGCCATTCTCTCACATATGATCATACCCTCCATCCCGGAATTACCTCTTAAACCTAACGCCTGCACTCCCTCAATCGAAGAATGGCCTTCCCAATTAGGGGACCAAACTGCACACAAGACTCCTGGTGGTCTCACTAGGGCCCGTACAACTGCAGAAGGACCTCTCTTTGCCGTTGGTATGATAAAGATTGGAATCTGGGCTTGTATTCCTGGAATGTAAGAATGGATGAGAGTGAATTTTATATAAATCATATAATTTTATTAAAGAACTCGGACAACTAGATCTGAAAATGTTTCCCTATGGGGGACGCAGAACAAGGGGCCACATCTTTGAATAACGGAGCCTTTTAAAACGAGATGAGAAAAAACGGTTTTCACGCCAAGAGTTGTGATTGGTGAATTCCTGCCACAGAAGGCATGAGACCAATCACTGGATTTTTAAAAGAGATTAAAGAGACTGCGAGGCTACAATCAAGGGATAATGGGGAGAAGCAGGCACGGTTACTAAATTGTGGTTGATCACCTGGACACAGTATGGTGGTGCTGGCTCGAAGGGCCAAATTCCACCTCCTCAACCTATTTTCGATTTTCTATAAGGAAAAAAAGCGGCAAAGCTGGAGCAAGTTTTTTTTTCACATATATTCTCCTGCAGGATTGGGAAAGTGGAAAAGTACATGTGAGACTGACACTGGCGAACGCAAAGTTACCATCAGCCTTTCCCCATCAGCCTTCGACAAGGTTTACTCTCCTCTGTACGCAGTTCCGACATAAAGATTTGGAGTTGAAAGATAACTGTTTCACTGCATCTCATTTCCAAAAGCGAATTCACCGCTTGAAATTTTTAACGAAAAGAGATATGAAAGGTGACGAAATCTGTTTAAATGAAAATACAACTAGTAAATTAAACAAAAATAAAGAGGGTGTCGACTGAGAATCTATTTTGTAGGAAGAAACTGCTGAAGCAGTTTCAACAAAAAAGAACGCAAAAAGCTAGTAACTCAGCGACAGCAGCATCTCTGTAGAAAAAGAAATGGCGATGTTTCAGGTCATGTCTCAACCCGATAACGTTACCTGTCCTTATTCCACGAAATCGCCTGTATATATAGATATATATATATATATATATTTATATATATATAGGCCCATACATAATACACTACACATACACACACACACAAGGTGGTAAAACAGAACAGAGTAGGATCTCTGCCCCTCTCCAACACCTGTCCACAAACTCGTTGAATCACTACCCTCTGGAAAAAAGGCGACTCCGGACAGCAAGCCGCCACAGCCAACATAAACACAGCTTTATTTCACGGGTAGTACTCTACTCAATAAACCAAATTCGGCAGCCTCCTTTTGCCTGTAATTTATTAATTGCACATTTTTAATCAATAACTTTTTATTATTAATGTTTAATTTTTATGTATCATTCTTACTGTCGCTGTATGACACATTGTCACTGGGCAGAGCAAGGAGGCAAAATTCCTTGTATGTAAAACTTGGCCAATAAACGATTCTATGCGTTGCTTCATTGACCCAATTTGCACCCAGTAGGAATTTTAATCAACTGCCGAAACAAGAGGAACTGCAGGTGCGTTTACAGGATATAGTGCTGTATAGCTCGCAATCTCGGTGAGCATGGATCTGGTTTCTGTTTGGGTCGGTGACCCTCGGCTAAGATTGGTGACGATTGATGGGGAAAAGGGCCCTAATGAAGCCCCAGAGATGCTGCCTGAGCCCCTCCCGAGCACTCCAGCACTTTGTGTCTAGATTTGTATCAAATATTGCTGATCCGGGGTTAGGGTTTGGTGGACTATAGCAGGGAGGTAAACTAAGCTGCAGAACCAGAATGTAACCAAATCACATAAAGGGAAAAACACAAGGAAAAATAACTTCTGCATTATTAATCCTTTAATTAAATCTGCCGGGCTTGATATTACGGTTGGGGGTTGGAGATGGTCAGTTACGGGTATTTTTGAGGACTACAAGGTCTTTTCCATTCATGACAATCTCATTTTTCTTAGGAGGCAGACCGTTATATAAATTAATTTCACTGCAGAAAGACTTTGCATCCAAAGACCATTCTAAACAATAAAAATATGAAATACATGCAAATCTAGGAGTCAATGTCTTTTAAATATCCTGTTGAATGTAAAGAGTGAGCATTTACACTTCAGTGGTCATTGATTGTGTTCAGATGCAGGAGTTGACATATTATATTACTATGCACGCAATAAACTCAAACTGAAGCCTGATTGCGTAAAGGTTTGTTGATAGCAAAGAGCTGCAAACAGGCAATCCAAAATGCCTCCTTTTGAAGAGTTCTTTATTTTTTTAATCGCCCAGACACGCCAAACACGAGGTAATCCGAAATTTGCCTCCTCTATTCATTATGAGCAGAGGAGCAGGAACGCAGCGCCAAAACCAGCACCCTTGCATTGCAGTAACTGAGGTCAAAATCTATCAACTAACTAACATAATTTGAATTCCCAATCAACAAACAATATATTTTATTTAGGTTGCGATAGAGGTGACCAAACATAAACTAGTTAGATCCATTCTCTTTATCAGCACTGATTATTTACCGGTCGAATGTAATGGCAACAAACCAATAACAATAAAACAAGAGACAATAGCCAGAGTAAGTGCCATTTGGCCCTTTCGACCAGCAACCGCCATTCAATGTGAATCATGGCTGATCCCACAATCATACCTCACCCCCCCCCGACACCACCCGTTCCTGCCTGTCTCCCCCATATCCCCTCACTCTCCCTATCCCATAAAACCTAATCTAGCTCTCTCGTAAAGTATCCATAGAACCGGCCTCCATCGCCCCTGAGCATCAGAATTCCTCCAGACTCACCACTCTCTGTTACCTCATCACCTCATCTAAATAGCCTTAACCCTTTTTCTTAAGCGTGCCCCTGTCTCTGGCTCCCCAACATTGGAACATGTTTCCTGCCTCTATGTGTCCAACCCTAACAATCCATTTAATTATGGCGTTTGATGGGCTTGAGCCGCTTTTGGTTATGGTCACGCGTACCAAGGTACAGTGAAAAACCTTTGTTGCGTGCGTTAGTTAGTCATTTAAAAGACTGTACATAATTATAATCGGCCATCCACATGCACAGAAACATAATAAAAGGAATAATGTGAAATAACGTTTATGCAAGGTAATCTATTCGATGGGACAACTACAAAAACAAGGATTATGCAGGCACTACAAGGCGTCTGGTCAGAAGAGCCGCATTTGAGAATTGTGTGCAATTCAGCACCATATCTAGAAGGATGTGTTAACATCTGGAGAGGGTCCAGAGAGTTTACGAGAATGATCCCAGAAATTAGTGTTAACATATGTTGAGTGTTTGATGCACTCGTCTGTACCGCCGAACTTTAGAAGGATTGAGGGGGGACCCCTCATTGAAACTTACCAATAGTGAGAGGACCTGATAGATGATGTGAGAGGATCTCCCTATTGAGAGTCCTAGACCAAGACACTTCCTTAGAATTAAAGGCCTTCTTCAGAATCTGAATGAATTTTCTTTAGCAAGGGTGGTGAATTTGAGGAATTCATTGCCACAAAGAAGGTTGGAGCCAATCATTGGGATATTTTTACAGATAGAATTAAGAGTTCCTGCTTAGTAACTGTGTCATGGGCCTATTGAAGAAGCAGGAAGAATGGGTTAAAGGATTGATAGATCACCATTTTGACATGCCAGAGTTAACTGGATGGCAAAACCTCAGTCTGTTCTGCCCCTAATTTCTTGTAAAGCCAGTAAAGTCCTATCAAAGCTAGCCGAGTGGGTAGTATTCAGTCTGCTCTCGGGTTTTTACCAAGATCGGCGCTGTGAGAACAAGGCAATCCATCAGCATCCCCCTGCCACAACATAACTGAACTTAATGCATCATGGCCTGGTTCGGCCAAACTCGAACCGCCGGAGCGATGCAGAGACTAAAATCGTTGAACACTTGCCCGGTCCGGCAGGTCACTGAATCTCACCACCATCGAATGATCGAGGGAGGTGCTGCACAAAGACCCACATCATCCAGACCCGCACCACCTTTGCCACGCTCCAAACCATCTGGAAAAGGCACAGGAGACCCCCTGAAAACAGTAACGTCCAGTCAGAACACTTCGTCAACACAACCTCATCCTCTTGAGCACTCTAAACACCAAATAAACTACAACTACAGCGTCTTGTTGTACAAAAATAGGGTTCGACACAACAAGCAGTTTAATTATTTTTTTTGTTCATTAGGTTAGTTTAGGTATTACAATATTTTACAAGGCCTAGTAGGGCGACACAGTGGTTCTTAAACATGTAGAGTCTGCCCGACCTGTCAGCTGAACCCGGTTCAACTTCGGTATAAATCACACTGCAGTTCTTTCCTACGCCGCTCAGCGACGCGTGACTTACTCGTGGAGTCCTGCCTTACAGCACTACAGCGCCAGAGACCCGGTTTCAATCCTGGCTAGCTGGGGTGGGGTCGGGGGCTGTCTGTACGGAGTTTGTAGGTTCTCACTCGCCCGTGACCCCACGTGTGGGTTTTTCTTTCTCTTTCTCGCGGTATCTTCCTGTTTTTCAAGTTCAAGTTCACTTTGTTCTCCCACATTTCCAAAGATACCGGCTTGTGAAAACTAGCGTTGTGTAGTGTCCCCTAGTGTGTGAAGGCAAGTGCTGGTGTAACAGGGTGTGCACTGTTGCGCGGACTCCAGGGGGCGAAATCCGTTTCTGTGCTGTACCTCTGAAGTCATTCAAAGATCAGATCAGATTCAAGGATTCAAGCGTTTATTTCGTGTGTCCCTGACGGACAATGAAATTTTGCATTGCGTTCAGCACATTAACAAACATTGTAAGGCATTGACTACAAAACAGATCAGTGGGTCCATATTCCATATATAAATATATACACACATAATAAATAAATTGATAAAAATTGCAAATAAACAGATAATGGGCTAGTAATGTCAAGTTTTGTCCCATGCCCAAGTTAAATAGCCGGATGGCGGTGGGAATAGCTGGTCCTGAACCGGTCTGGCAGTCCTTCAGCTGCTCCTGTACCTTCTACCTGAGGTAAGCGGGGTTATGAGTGTGTGACCAGGATGGTTGTCCTTAGATGCTCCACCTTTTTGAGGCACGACTGCGTAAATCCCCTCGATGGGAGGATGGATCCAAGCCGCTGGATGGACTGGCATGCTTTAGCTACTTTTTTGTAGTCTAAAGTCAAAACCATATACCCATTGCACTGATTTCTGAAGTGCAAAAAAAAGTGAAGTGAAGTAAGCCTCTTTGCTGCTTGCTGCAAGTAAAAATAATAATTATTGCCGTTTTATTACACATACAAGTTAAATGCGTCTCGACTCCGGCTTCCTAAGATAAATGACCAGAAACGCGTAAAACAAAATCACATGATGTAATTCATACAGCGTGAAACAGCCCTTCAGCCCAACTTCCCACTCCGCCACTTCCCATCTGCACTATCCTTCCCCCTGCCTGCCTTGCCCATATCCTATAAACCTTCCAATCCATGTCCTGTTTCATTGTTCTCATCTTTCGATATCCCAGCCCTCAACTTCTTCCCTGGCACTCGTTTTCCACATTTTGCACCTCAGATTCCTATTAAACCTTTTCCTCCTCACGTAAAACTATTATCCTCTGTCCGCGATTGCCCACTCTGTGCAACGAGACTCCCAACGCATACTGGTGTTTAATGTCTTCATTGACAACATAAGCCATACTTACAGGCAAAATGTTTAATACATTTTTATCAAGTTGGCACTTTGAATAAATCCATTCATGGCGAATATAGCATTAAACCAGCGAGTTTTGATCCCAATGCCAGGATATTTAATCAGGTGAAGATTTGCTTCACTTTCGCTCACATTTGAAAGCTGTTGCACCGTATCTCATTTCCCGAGTTTGCTTCTGTAGAGTTTGCTCAGGTCCAGCCTATATCATCATTGAAAAATGTGTTTTCCCGTTTCTGGTCGGGCTTAAACCAAAACAAAGACACTCAATGCCGTTTGATAAATTCAATGAAATCTTATCGCAAAGCAAAGGTGTCATATTGTCCAATCCGCACATTTCCAAAGAGCCAAGTGATTGATAAGAGGAAGTTTAGCAAACCCAAGAAAACATGCTTTCGAGGTATGGAGGCATGGCGTGTGTAATATGACAGAGAATGAGATAGCTGCTTTTCACCCAAGAAAAATGGTGCCCACATTCACGGTTAAAGTGAAAGGGTATTAAATATTGTCCACCGTGGGCATTCGTTTAATGTGCCCAAGGTACTAAACTGGCATCTTCAGTGTATATTTTTAATCCTTACATGTTTACCTTAGTCCAAGATTACACGAAGCTAGTTGTAAAAGTATCCAGACTAGCAACTGACCTGCTTGTTACAAAGGTCTATGTCAAAAAGAAATTTTAAACCCAGTAATTTTCTGCTGAATAAACATAATGGAACACACACAATTTAATCGTTTTAAAACATGCACTTTCTCAAAGAATAATGCTATTTATCATACATCATTTCCTGAACATAAAGTACTGTTGCAATAATTACATGGCAGGAACGAAATTAGAGCAATTTTAGTTATTATTTAGTGCCGTTTTAGTACCAAATGTGATTAATAGTGTATTCTGGGATTCTAACTACGTGAAGGCTAACATGGTGTAAGGCGGAAGTTTTGAACCCAAAATGAACCAAAGTAAAATCCTTCTTTCACAACCTCAGTTAACCCAATTTGCGTGAATCCAAAGAGGCTGGAATTAGATCCTTTGGAAACAAGGACAGTCACTAATTTCCACGCCAAGAAACGTCACTAATCAAACGCTTCTCTTTTGTGAAGTTAGACACAAAAGTGTTGACAGGCTCATCTTCTGAGAAAGTAATGGGTGACGTTTCGATCGAGAACCTCCTTCAGGACCCGAAACTCGAACACCGAAAATAATTCACACCTTATCCTATTTCTCTCACTGAATAACCCCAGCATTTGTGTCTAACTTTGTGTAAACACCTCTACCATTCCTTACAACTTGATTCTGTTTTGGACCTAATGATGAGAAGGAAATATGGATTCAGGATATGGGCAATTGGAAACAAAGAAACTTCAGATGGGAATCCCCAATGTTTAAAAAGCATAGACGAAATTAGACCATTCACTCATCATGTTTACTCAGCCCATTCAATCAAGTCGATCTATTTATCTCCGCGCAACCCCATCCTCCTGCCTTTCCCCTGATCCTGCGGACACCCTAATGGCCTGTTCCCAATTAGGTACTTCTTATGCGACTGCTGGAGACCCATGGCAGTCCCACATGTCAACCACAGGTTCGCGGTGGGTGCCGGGGAGTCCCGCCTTCATGGCTCTGAAAGGAGTTCCCGCATAACTGGGAACTAGAAAAATGAGTAAACATTAGCCCGACCAGAAATGATGAAGACATCACAGAGTAGCGAGAATTCTCGTCCAAAGTGGTCGCCAGGAGGTCCTAGTAGTCGCCAGAAGTCGAAGGTTTCTCGTATGTTCTCGTAGTTGTAAATCCGGTGATGACCGCTGAATTTCCATTGGCCATTTGGATAAAACGTAAGTAGTGATATTCAAACCAAGGATAAACACCGTAATGGTAAATGTCCGCCGAGCTTCACAGCCTGGTATTTCTGGCTTCTAAAAGTTGTTTCTCCACCCTTCCCCTCCTTCCCCCTCCTTCTCCCCCCCTCTCTATTCTCTAATAAGCTCTATCCAACTCTCTTTTAATTCATCCAATGAATTGGCCTGTACTCTTTCTGTACTAGCAAGAGCCCCAAATTCACAACTCTCTGGTGAAAACGTTTTTTTCTCACCTCAGGTTTGTGAGGTTGGCGCGCGACTCACGCACAGCGCTCTGCAATCTCTTGCGTCCTTTGTTTTGTGTGGTCTCATTTGAGTGCGCGTTATAGTTTTTTTTATCTGTATTGTGGGGACGGTGTGAGGATACTTTAAAATGACTTCCTCCCGGTAACGAGACCCGAACCATGTCCCTGTTCGGGTCTCCGGTGTCGTGGGGCCTAGCAACGTGGAGGGCCTGCCCGAACCCTGGGGCTCCATCGCGAGCCTAGCGGACTACACGACTACTCACCATCTGGCCAGTTCGGATCGTGTAGAGCGTGGTGAGCGCTGCTGCGGCCCCGAACCCTGAGTCTCTTCCAATCACAAGGGCTAGCTATGGGCACACGCATGGCCACCAGCTACGCTTCATCTTTGACGTACGTCATCAATCCTTGTTCTCGCGTACCGGCCCCATCCGCCGACCTCTAGCCTCCGTTAACATCACGACTGCTTTGGGTCACACCATCCTGCACCCACAACACAACTGACTGACTTCATCCATCCCACCAACTTCCACCCGGCACTCAATACACTTGACCATTTCCGACACTTCCCACCATTCCTTGACCCTCACCATCTCGATTGCATGATTAACTCCTGACCGACAACCACGAACAAACCAACTGAACTCCCACACACAATGGGACTGCTCTTTTCCATCCCTCCCAGTTTCCTTAAGGACTTTCCATCCCTATCCCAATTCCTTCGTCCTACGGCGCATCTCTCCCAGGATGAGGTGTTTCACAACCATGTCATCACAAATGGCCTCATATCTGCAGAGAAACCGTTGATTTCCTTTCCCCTCCCCCCACTATTGAATGAGGCTCGCACCAGGCTCCTCCATATAACCCCCAACACTGACCTCTTCTCACCGATTTCCCCCACTCGCACACAGGGCAGAGTCCCCCTGGTCCTCACACCTTTCACCCCACCATCCCAAATACAACACATATCCTTCCCCAGATTCCCACCTCCTACGGTGATACCCTTCACACGCCACATCTTCCCATCTCCCCCCCTGGCTGCCTTCCGCATAGACCGCTCCCTCCGCAACAAATCCCTTGGTCAATTCTTCCCTTCCCACCCGCTCTTCCAACCCTTTCCCCTGCATTTCCCTCAACCGCAAAAATGCTACACTGGCCCTTCACCCCTCCCCCCTGCCACTCTGTTCAGGGACCCAAGCCAGTCCTTCCAGTCCGACAGAGGTTCACCTCACCTCTCCCTAAACCCTCATATACTGCATCTGCTGCTCCAATGCCAATGACTTATATCGTGAGACAAGCAGAGGCTGGCGATCGTTTTCCCGAACACCCTCCGCCTCGTCCCAATAGCCAACCCGACCTCCCCTGGCTCCACACTTCTACTCCCCCTCCCATTCCTATCCGACCTCTCGGTCCTTGGGCTTCCCCTCCACGGCCAAGTGAGCTCACCGCAAGTTGGGAACAGCACCTCATATTCCGCTTGGGAGTCTGCATCCTCTGGGCTTGAACATTGAATGTTCTCAAATTCTGTTAACCCTGCCTGTCTCCCTAACCCGTCCCACCTCTCCCACAGCCCTCGGAGCCCTGCATTCGCTCTCTCTCCTAATCTCCCTCCCCCCACCCTAGTCTCACTGCTTCCATTTTCACGACCACAAATAACACTACAATGGCTTGTTTCCCTTCCTAGTAACTTTTTGCATAATCTTTCATTCATTGTTTCTTATCTCTCCAACACCGTCAATAACACTCTATTTCCCTGATCCCCTGACCAGTCCCTTAAGAAGTTCTCCGACCCGATACGTCCGCCTATTCCTTTCTCCTTAGATGCTGCTGCAGCACCCGCGGAGTTTCTTCTCCACCTTTGTGTACCCTCCATAAGCAACCCAGTCTTTACCATTTTTTTCCTCAATGACAGTCCCCCATCCCGGGATTAACTCTGAATTCTACGCTGCAAACGGTCTCAAAAACAAAATCGTCCTATCTCAAATAGGAAACCCAAAACAGTGCAGCACAATAGCGGCAGCATCCGGTGGAGAGAAGGACATACCTAAACCTTGTCGGTTCTTTGGGATATTGGGATAATTTTCCTTGGCACTTATTGATCAGGACCTCAGATCCGTATAATGACCTAAGGGCCCTAAACCTCTCGTCATCTGAAGGAGACGAGTCTTTTCTCAACAACCCTTTCGAACTAAACAACTATGACTATTTCCTCAATGTTTCACCCCCTAAGTGCCACACTTGGAGGTGGGGAACACACAAAACGCTGGTAACTCAGCCGGTCAGAAGGATCCGGCATCTCCGGAAAAAGGGAATAGTGACTTTCGGATTGAACCTTTCCTCGAGCCCTACTTGAACGTAACCTATCTCAGAGATAGAAGATCTTAACTACATTCAGCTCATTTCATTTAGCTTAATGTCACGTACCGAGGTGCATGAAAAGATTTTGTTTGCTCTAAACCAGGTCAGTGGAAGACAATACGTGAGAACAATCGACATTTACAGTGTGTAAGGTAGAGATTAAAGAATACATGTAGAAGAACTGCATGCTGGTTTAAACCAAAACTACAGTGCGGCATACAACTAAAATAGCGCATCTCCAAGAGATGAATGGGCGACTTCAGTTGAACCCATCTTTCGACGATGATCCGAGACTTCAAGGAATAACTTTTAGTGCTAGTAAAGCCAGCAAAGTCCAATCAAAGATAGTCCTTGAGCTGAAGAATGTTTCGGCCTAATTCGTTCCTATCCCAGCGCGCCTTAGATGCTGCTGCGGCAACACCCGCTGAGTTTCGTCTCCAGCTTTTTTGAGTACCTCGATTTTCCAAGCAGTTGCAGTTCCTTCTTTAACAAAAGATAGTCCATGGTTTCACCAGAGAGGTAGATAGTATTTCCAGGACCGCCCCTGGTTGGTAGGATGGTTTCATTGCCTGATAACCTCCCAAGATGGATTGCAGCCCAAAACTCAACAGGTAAATGCATGTTCCAGAGCGTGATGGAAAAAAAGGACAAAATTGTTTTGTCTGTTGTAAATGGTTAATTAGTTTTTTCCCCTCATTAGAATGTAGCAATTTCCCTTATTACTTATCGCAGGCCATATGGAATAACTGTTCAATTACGAATTCAATCGGTTTTTTAATCATTGACTGGAAGTTTTAATTTCCTCCCAAGGAATGTCTATAAAAGATTGAATTTAATAGCCACAACTTTAAGGCAATTAGACACATTTTTGGAGCTCACGTGTATTAGCTAACAACTAATCCCAAAGGTTTGTTAAAATAGACATCAGACTCTACAGGAAACCACTTAGATTTACCGAACCTGTTGAGATCCCTAATTCTTTTTTCCAGATTAAATAAATATGTAAACTTGTTTTAAAATTGCTGCACTGATGATTTTTATGTCTAAAAGGCGCTTTCGTTTAGATACAACTGGAAACAGGCCCTTCGCCTCACCGAGTCCACTCCGACTAGCTATCACCCCCGTACATCAGCCTAGCTCACACACTGGGTTCAATTTAAAATTTTACTCAAAGATCATTAACCTGCCAACTGCACATCTTTGGAGTTTGGGAGGAAACCGGAGCACCCGGGAAGCCCACGCCGGGCTCGGGAGAATGCACATAAAACGCCCTAGTCAGGAAATGTGATGCACAACCCACCGTGTGCCACTGTGCGACTGATTGAATGCTCACAAGGCCGAAATTATTCTCCAACATCTGCATTCCTTTCTTTAACAGATTTGATGCGGTCAGTGAATTAAAGGAAAATAACACCACAATTGAATGGAAACCAACTGCCAAGCGATCCGACTTTTGTTTACGGACGTCTATCAACTCGCCCTTTCATGTGAAAGTGGGAAGAACTTAAAGCGAAGTATTGAAGTGAGGCCCTTATGTGAGGAGTTGGAGGCGCAAGCATGTGGGCCAATGATTAGAGAAAGTAAACACTAATACTTGTTACGACCTGACTTACCAGGTGCTAATTGGTTAATTGGAGTGAACTGATATAAAGCAGACACTCCAGATGCGCTGGAGGGTTTTTTTTTTTTAAGTGAACTAAAAGGTTATTGATTTGGAGTTAAACAAATGTCGTTTTATTTCTCCTCACTAATACACAAGAGGTCAGCTGATGCGAATAGCAATGAGTAAATGGTAGAATGCTGAAAGGCACTTGAAATCGTGACAAAAGCTACTGTTTGTGAAGCCATCCAACAGACAGACAGACAGACAGACAGACAGAGAGAGCAACGCTTAATGTGCCTCAGGAAGGCGAGGTCTTGGTCTCGCTTCTCCAGAGAGAAGGTCTAGCCTCCAAATATTGATGAATTGAAAATAGAAACAAAACTCTGGAGTAACTCACGAGTCAGCTCATCTCTGGAGAATTTAAAAGAGGGTGATGTTCGGGTCAACAAACGGGTTATCGTTCCAATGAACAAGGACTTATTTAGCATTAATTTGGAGAGGAACTAGAATAAAAAAACAGGCCATACCTGAAGATGTAAAAGGTGCGGTCAACCACATTTGCAGTATGTGGACATTTTTGTCCCTATGTTTAAAAGGTACTGCAGAACTGAAAAAAAATCGAAGGTAGACAAAATGCTGGAGAAACTCAGCGGGTGAGGCCGCATCTATGGAGCGAAGGTCAAGACCGTTCTTCAGACTAGTTTTGGGTCCTATCTCTGAGGAGGGATGTGCTGCCTCTGGAGGGGGTCCAGAGGAGGTTTACAAGATTGATCCCAGGAATGAGTGGGTTAATGTAAGCATCACTCCCTGACGAGCTCAATGCGTTTTACGCACGCTTTGATATGGAGAACACTGAGCCTTCCCGAGCCCCCATTCGCAGTGATGGTATTTCAGTCTCAGTCACAGAGGCCGACGTCAGAAGATCCTTCGGGGGGGGGGAGGTGAACCCTCGAAAAGCGTCCCCTGGACCTGATGGCAATATCTGGTCGTGTTCTAAAAACCTGTGCAGACCAACTGCTGGAGTAATTTACTTACGGAACAGATTCAACCTCTCACTTCTGAGGTCTGAGGTCCCCACCTGCTTCAAAAGGCATCAATAATACCGTGCCCAAAGAGCAGAGAGACGAGCCTCAATGACTATCGACCTGTGTGCACTAACCCTGTGGTGATGAAGTTTCGAGAGATTGATCATGGCGCAAATCAACTCCTACCTCGACAAAAACCTGGACCCACTGCAGTTCGCTTACCGCCCACAACAGATCAACGGTAGATGCGATCTTGCTGGTCCTCCACTCCGCTCTACAACCACCTCTTTGGACAACAAAAACTCATATGTCAGCTGTTATTCATTGACTACAGCTCGCATTTAATCTCCTATCACATCCCCTCCAAGCTGGAGGACCAAACTCGCAGAACGGTCTCTGTGCATCCCCTCTCAATTGGATCCTCGACTTCCTCATCCACAGTCTGTTCGTATTGGTGGAAATGTCAGACTCGATAACAAACAGCACGGGGCACCTCCATAGGCCGCGTGCTCAGTCCCGCCCCTGCTGTACCCACACTCATACTCATGACTGCGTAGCCGTCCATAGTGTCGAACTCCATCATCAAGTTCGCTGACGACACCATTGTTGTGGGACGTGTAACACTGATCGGGATGAGTCAGAGTACATAAGAGAGATCGAGCTCAACTGTCCATATGTGCCAGCACAATAACCTGGCCCCTTAACACCAGCAAAACCAAGGAACTGATTGTGGACTTGGAAAGGGAGTAGGAGGGGACCCACAGTCCCCATTTATTATGCAATGAGAACGCTGGAGGAAAGGGTCAGAGCTTCAAATTCCTGGTCGTGCATATCTCTGAAGATCTTTTCTGGTCCGAGAACACTGATGCAATTATGAAGAAAGCTCCCCACAGCCATCCGGCTATTAAACTCAACTTCAAACCAACTCTGAACTGTAACACTTTATCTGTTTATTTATGTGTGGTTTATGCTATATGGACACACTGAACTGTTCTGTATTTATGCTTCCAATATTCTGTTGTGCTGCAGCAAGCAAGAATGTCATTGTCCTATCTGGGACACATGACAATAAACTCTCTTGTCTCTTGAAGTATGACGAGCGTTTGACGGCACCGGGCCTGTACTCGCTGGAGTTTAGAAGGATGAGTGCGGACCTCATTGAAACGTATTAAATAGTGAAAGGCTCGGATAGAGTGGATGTGGAGAGGGTCTCGGACCAGAGGCCATAGCCTCAGAATACAAGAATGGTCCTTTAGGAAGATGAGGAGAAATGTCTTTAGTCAGAGGGTGTTGAATCTGTGGAATTGATTGGCACAAGTCAGGAATCAATTCAGGAGCTTGAAAGCCCAGATGTGCAGGGTTAAGAATACAGTAGTTGCTTTCTCATGGCTATTAAGTGTGGCAGCAGTAGAGTTGCTGCCTCAGTGCCAGAGAGCTATGGGAGGAAACTAGACCTTGGAGAAACCCCACGCAGTCACAGGGAGAACGTGCAAACTCTGTATAGACAGCACCTGTAGTCGGGATCGGACCCGGGTCTCCAGTGCTGCAAACGCTCTGATGCAGGAACTCTACCACTGCGTCACCATGCCGCCCGTATCTGGCGTATACGGTAATCTACTAATCGGAGTCAAAAATAAATCCAACAAGATATTCAGGAAAAATTCAAAAACCTAGTTTTTAAACTTGTTTTTTACCCCAGTCTTGATGAAAAAGCATTAACCCGAAATGTGACGAAGTGCTGGAGTAGCTCAGCAGGTCAGGCAGACCCGCTGAGTTACTCCAGCACTTTGTGTCTTTTTTTTTTGTAAACCAGCATCTGCAGTTCCTTCTGTCTGCAACCTGAAACATAGAAACATAGAAATTAGGTGCAGGAGCAGGCCATTCGGCCCTTCGAGCCTGCACCGCCATTCAATATGATCATGGCTAATCATCCAACTCGGTATCCTGTACCTGCCATCTCTCCATACCCCCTGATCCCTTCAGTCACAAGGGCCACGTCCAACTCCCTCTTAAATATGGCCAACGAACTGGCCTCAACTACCTTCTGTGGCAGAGAATTCCACAGATTCACCACTCTCTGTGTGAAAAACGATTTTCTCATCTCGGTCCTAAAAGACTTCCCCCCTTATCCTTAAACTGTGACCCCTTGTCCTGGACTTCCCCAACTGCATCGGGAACAATCTTCCTGCATCTAGCCTGTCCTAACCCCTTAAGAATTTGTAAGTCTCTATAGATCACCCCTCAAATCTTCTAAATTCCAGCGAGTACATGCCGAGTCTATCCACTCTTTCTTCATAAGGAATACTGCATCCCAGGAATCAGTCCTGGTGAACCTTCTCTGTACTCCCTCTATGGCAAGAATGTCTTTCCTCAGATTAGGAGACCAAAACTGTACGCAATACTCCAGGTGTGGCCTCACCAAGACCCTGTACAACTGCAGTAGAACCTCCCTGCTCCTGTACTCAAATCCTTAAATTGTCGATCTTCCTCCACAGATACTGCCTGACCTGCGGTGTGTTTCCAGGGTTTTCCGTTTTTATTTTGGGGTAGGGGGAAAGCTATTGGACCAGATAGTTGCTGGAATAGGGATTGTGTATGGAGGTTATTTATCCTGATGATTTCAAAGCAGGGCAGCAGAAGACGGGAAATTAAAGAGAAAAATATGCACATATCATTTAATGGGATGATGCTGTTTTGAGGCATTGATATCTTCTCTTCCTATGAAAGTATATGTAATTTGCCACGATTTCTGTATACCAAATAAAGTACCATATAAAGGCTGTGGAGGCCAGGTCAATGGATATTTTTTAAGGTAGAGATAAATAGATTCTTGATTAGTACGGGTGTCAGGGGTTACGGGGAGAAGGCAGGAGAATGGGGTTGAGAGGGAAAGACTGAATTGTGGTGTAGACTTGATGGGCCGAATGGCCTAATTCTGCTCCAATCACCTATGAACTTAAAAGGAACAGGGCAGCATGGTGGCACAGCGGTTGAGTTGTTGCCTTTCAACGCTAGAGGCCCGGGTTCAATCCTGATTACGGATGCTGTCTGTATGGAGTTTATACCTTCTCCCCGTGACCTGTCTGGGTTTTCTCCAGGATCTCCGATTTCCTCCCACATTCCAAAGATTTGTAGGTTAATTGGCTTTGGTATAATTGTAAATTGTCCCTAGTACGTGTAGGGATGTATGGGGATTGCTGGTTGGCACATTCATAGAATCATAGAATCATAGAAAATAGGTGCAGGAGCAGGCCATTCGGCCCTTCGAGCCTGCACCGCCATTCAATATGATCATGGCTGATCATCCAACTCAGTATCCTGTACCTGCCTTCTCTCCATACCCCCTGATCCCTTTAGCCACAAGGGCCACATCTAACTCCCTCTTAAATATAGCCAATGAACTGGCCTCAACTACCTTCTGTGGCAGAGAATTCCACAGACTCGCCACTCTCTGTGTGAAAAAAGATCTTATCTCGGTCCTAAAAGACTTCCCCCTTATCCTTAAACTGTGACCCCTTGTTCTGGAGTTCCCCAGCATCGGGAACAATCTTCCTGCATCTAGCCTGTCCAACCCCTTAAGAATTTTGTAACCCTCTATAAGATCCCCGATGGTGGTAGGAATCGGTGGGAGGAAGGGCCTGTTTCCACGCTGTCTTTCTAAACTAAACTGAAAACAATAGTTTCTTTCAACAGTTCAGATATTGTTCTCAGATGAAATCAATTACAATGTGATTGTAGTCTCAGGAGGAGAGATTTCATAGCCAAGGACATTGAAGGCCATCACAGTAATCCAAGCAGATTGTCTCAAATCTGTCCCCTGGTAGAAATACAATGGCCAGTTAACTGCGCAATCAGTGGACTCATGATACAGCTACTGACATCTACCTTGTTCACAGAGAACAATGCATGGAAGCGACCTCATTATCTACCATTTCTGGATTGGTTTATGTGTCAACACCTCATTTCGAGTACCCTGAACTTTAAAGGGATGTTAAGGATTACGATTGGGAAAGGGGTTGAGAGACCAACAAGGATTGGATGCAAAGAGAGAAAATCTTCAACGCCTCAGTCTGAAGAGAGGTTTAACTTACACATACAGCGTGGAAATACCATGTCATCCCTTGCTACCTGCTCCATGGTCGGACAGTCGGCGACTAAACCGTCTCCCCCGCCTGGTTTGCCAGGTGAGGAGGGGGCTGCGGACCCCCAACAGGACCAAAAACAAGACCTGTCAAAGGGCGGATGAGCTCCCAGCGAGCCGACGGCCATCCACACTTCAGGAGACGTTGCGATCGCTGTCGTACGTAGCATTGTAAGGAACGATGATAAGGCACACACACACCAAAATCCTAGACTTCCGGCGGCGGAAGTCCGCAGGAACTGGAGGACAGAGATGTGTGGTGCGTCCGTCACCGTTCCCGTCGGAAACCAGCGCCACTGCGTCGCTAATGTTTTCGACGATGATGATGATGATTACTTTAGGGATACAGCACGGAAACGGGCCCTTCGGCCCATCAAGCCCGGACCCACCAGCCTTCCCTGCGCAGTAATGCTACCCAACACACACCTGGGGCAATTTACGTTCACACCAAGCCAATTAGCCTACAAACCTGTACCTCTTTGGAGTGTGGGAGGAAACTGGAGCTCTGGGTGAAAACCCAGGCGGGTCACAGGGGGAACGTGCAAATTCCGTACAGACAGCGCCCATGGTCGGGATCGAACCCGGGTGTCTGGCGCTGTTGGGCAGCAACTCTACTGCTGCGCCTCCGTGCCGGACCTGTTTGGAGGCCATTCATCCTGTCGGACCCATGGTGGTTGAGGCAGGGCTATCCAGACCAACGGCACTCAGTTGCCCATTGCGTACTCCTGTTTAATATGTGCCAAAAGTCATTTCCTTGACCGGCGTTTGGGGCAGAGTCCCAGACACAATTAGCCCTCTTTAGTTGACTCATTTCATGTCTCACTGCAAGACGCAGAATGCCGACAGCCAGAGGAAGTCAGACACATTGGGTGACTTGTAGCAGCTATGGGCTTCAATTAAGATCACATTTCTCACTGACTCGATTTCCATTAAGACCATGGTGTTGATGTGACAGATTAAGTCCATCAACTGTTTCCATTCAGCAGAGACTTTGACAAGAAACATAAAGCCTGCGGTCAGTGCATATTTTGTGATATATTTTAATACATTGAATGCATTTGTTTGTGAAACTTTTAAAAAAAAGATAGCATTAAAATGCCGAGGATTTAGGTGAGGAATTCAATCATAAGGTCAAAAATTATCCTCACTTTCTCGTTTCTCTGTGACGGACTAGTTTTGCCCTTGCACGTGGCCATATCATTGCCCATTTGTATAACATTCATACTTTTGAGGTTATTAACAAATCTTTTAAGTTTTAAACGTTTTGACATTTTGCTAAAATTGAATGATAATTCTCCAAGGTGTTTCTCGTTCTTATGTTTGGAGGTTAATGTGTTTGTCGTGAATCAAAACACAAACCTCAATTTTTGGAGCGGTTTGGTGGCGCAGCGGCAGAGACCCGGGTTCGATCCTGACCACGGGTTCTCCCCGTGACCTCGTGGGTTTTCTCCGGGTGCCCCGGTTTCCTCCCACACTCCAAAGACGTACAGGTTTGTAGGTTAATTGGCTTTGGTAAAATTGTAAATTGTTCAAACTGTGTAGGATGGTGTTAACGTGCGGGGTGATCACTGGTCGGCGCGGACTTGGTGGACGGGCCCTTCAGAGATTCCGCACTGTCTCTCTGAAGTGCCTGTCCCACTTACGTGACTTTTTCGGCGACTGCCGGCACCCGTCATAGGTCACCGAAACTTTCAAATGTGTTGAAAATCCAGCGGCGACCAGAAAGACGCTACGACTCTTTGGGCGACTGAGGAGACGACTCACGACCGTACAGGCGATACCCTGGCGACATGTATGGTCGCGAGTAGTCACCCAAAGAGTCGCACCTTGTTCTGGTGGCCGCTGGATTTTCAACATGTTGAACATTTTCGGGGGGGCCTGCTGCGACTATGACGGGTGCCGGCAAGTCGCCGAAAAAAATCGCGTAAATGGGACGTCTAAAGTCTAAAGATCCGCGTTGAAATATCTAAATGGCGCCAAGTTGGGAAAAGGGGAAGTACAACGGGATCTGGGGGTCCTTGTACATCAGTCTATGAAAGTAAGCATGCAGGTACAGCTGTCAGTGAAGAAAGCGAATGGCATGTTGGCCTTTATAACAAGGGGAATCGAATATAGGAGCAAAGAGGTCCTTCTGCAGTTGTATAGAGCCCTAGTGAGACCACACCTGGAGTATTGTGTGCAATTTTGGTCCCCTAATTTGAGGAAGGACATTCTTGCTTTTGAGGGAGTGCAGCGTAAGGTTAATTCCCGGGATGGCGGGACTGTCAAATGCTGAGAGAATGGACACTGGGCTTGTATACCCTGGAGTTAGAAGGATGAGAGGATCTCATTGAACCATAGAAGATTGTTAAGGGTTTGGACACGAATCTAAGGAGGAAACATGTTCCCGATGTTGGGGGAGTCCAGAACCAGAGCCACAGTTTTTTTTTTTTTTAAGAATAATAAGAGTAAGCCATTTAGAACGGAGATGAGGAAACACTTTTCTCACAGAGAGTGGTGAGTCTGTGAAATTCTCTGCCTCAGAGGGTGGGTGGAGGCCGGTTTCTCTGATCTTTCAAGAGAGAGCTAGATGGGCTCTTAAAAATAGCGGAGTCAGGGGATATGGGGAGAAGGCAGGAAACGGGGTACTGATTGGGGATATCAGCCATGATCACTTTGAATGGCGGTGCTGCTCGAAGGGCCGAATGCCTACTCCTGCATGTATTGTCTATTGTCTATGAAATCAAACACATGGCTGTACTCGCTGGAACTTAAAAGATTGAAGGGTGATCTCATAGAGACTTACAAAATTCTTAAGGGGTTGGACAGGCTCGATGCAGGAAGAATGTTCCGATGTTGGGGAAGTCCAGGACAAGGGTCACAGTTTAAGGATAAGGGGAAGACTTTTAGGACCGAGATGAGAAAATCGTTTTTCACACAGAGAGTGGTGAATCTGTGGAATTCTCTGCCACAGGAGGTAGTTGAGGCCAGTTCGTTGGCCATATTTAAGAGGGAGTTGGATGTGGCCCTTGTGGCTGAAGGGATCAGGGGGTATGGAGAGAAGGCAGGTACAGGATACTGAGTTGGATGGTCAGCCATGATCATATTGAATGGCGGTGCAGGCTCGAAGGGCCGAATGGCCTGCTCCTGCACCTAATTTCTATGTTTTCTATGTTTAAAGAATAAATATATACATTTATGAGAGGAATAGGTAGTGTAGACAGTCAAAACCTTTTTCTCAGGATGGAAATATCAAAAACTAGAGGGCACAGTTCAGTTCAGTTCAGTTTTATTTGTCATATGTAGGTTAACACGGGGTCAACAGTACAATGAAATGGTTTTTATAAGACAACGGGTCACCTCAGCAAAGATATTCCAAGGGTAAAATTAAGGTTTAAAAAAAAGACAATAATAGGTAATGGTAGGTAAAAGACAATAATAAATAAAATAATCAACATATATGATGTGTTTATGAGTTCAGAAGCCTGATGGCCTGATGGTAAAAAATTGTAAGTCTGGTGGTACGTGCAGCCATGCTCCTGTATCGCCTGTCTGACGGTAACAAGGAGACCAGTCTGCGTGCTGGGTGGCTGTGGTCCTCGATGATGCCGTGTCCCTTCCGCAAGCACCGCCGGTGGAAAATGTCCGGAATGGCCGGGAGACAGTTGCCAGTGATGTGCCGTGCCGCCTTCACCACTCTCTGGAGTGATTTGCGGCTGTGGGCAGAACGGTTCCCGTGCCAGACTGTGATGCAGCCCGTCAGCATTGGTTTTTTGGTAAGATGGGCAAAGTTTAAACAAATGTGCAGGGGAACTATTTTTAATTGGTGAGTGCACAGAACGTACTGCCGTGAGAGGTGGTGGAGAGACTTTTTGATAGGCACATGGGCACGAGGTAATGGAGGGATATGGATCACATGCAGGCACATCAGAGATGGTCTTGTGTACTGTTCAATGTTCTTTCATTTTGATGCATTCAACTCCACTATAGATAAAACCACTGTTCCAAAATAGACTGCGTCGTTCATTTATTTGTTACTTTATTTGTCCTGTAATGTCCAAATAAACTCTGAACTACATAGACGTGGGGGCCTTGCTTTTGTCTCTTTGCACTATTATTGTTTGCTTCTTTTTATATACATGTATATATATGTATATGTATATGTGTGTGGGATGGTCTCCTTGTCGTGGTGGAGAAGCTCGTGTGGACCTGAGATCCTGAGAGCGATGACGTCTGGAGCTACGCTCCTGGTAGGGCCACCCATGCAGTAAGGTCGAGGGGGAGGTCTCTGACAAAGAGCGATCCAACCAAGACCTCAACGGTGGAACAGGCGGAGGACGATGGCTGACCTTAGTGGAGCGTCACAACGGCTGGGAAGGCGGATGAAGGCTGCAGCAGAAAAGGGTCTCCGGTCGTCTTGGACTCCATGCCACTGGATCCTGCCCAGATCTGTCAAGGGCCGTGGGGTGGCTGTCTGTGCACCAGTCTCCCCACGTTAAACAAAGTCACGCACAGGCGTCCTCCATATAGGGAATAGCACCCTGGAGACACCCATGGTCAGCCATGACCGAAGGGGGCCTAAGAAGAAGATGTGTGGGAGTATGTGTATGTTTTGTGTATGTTTTTGTGTGTGTGTGTTGTGTGCATGTGTATGTGTGTGTGTGTGTGTGTGTGTGTGTATGTTTGTGTGTGTGTGTATATATGTGTGTACACGTGTTGGTGTATGTGTGTATGTGTGGGTGTGTAATTATGTGGGTGTGTTTATGTGTGTATATGCGTGGGTGTGCGTGTGTATGTGTGTGTGTGTATGTGTGGGTGTGTAAATATGCAGGTGTGTATATGCGTGGGTGTGCGTGTGTGTGTGTATGTGTGGGTGTGTAAATATGCGGGTATGTATATGTGTGTATATGCGTGGGTGTGCATGTGTGTGTGTGTGTGTGTAGTGAACCGTTTCTTGATTATCATATTGTTTACAGTGCACTATGTTCACACGTTCTGTTGTGCTGCTGCAAGTAAGAATTTCCTTGTACTATCTGGGACACACGACAATAAAACACTCTTAACTCTTGACACTTGATGTGTGCAGGAAGGAACTGCAGATGCTGGTTTACACCGAGCATTAACACCGAATGCTGGAGTAACTCAGCGGGACAGGCAGCATCTCTGGATGGAAGGAATGGGTGAGTTTTCGGGTCGAGACGTCTGACGAAAGCTCACCCATTCGTATCCAGAGATGCTGCCTGTCTCACTGAGTTATTCCAGCATTTTGTGTCTATAGCGTCATACAGTGTGGAAACACGCCCTTCGGCCCATCTTGCCCACGCCGGCCAACATGACCCAGCTACACTAGTCCCACCTGCCCGCGTTTGGTCCATACCCTCCAACAGATCAACGGTGGATGCGATCGCGCTGGCTCTCTACTCATCTGTGGACCACTTGGACAACAAAAACTCATATGTCAGGCTGTTATTCATCGATCACAGCTCGGCATTTAATACTATCATCCCCTCCAAGCTGGTTACCAAACTCGCAGAACTGGGTCTCTGCGCATCCCTCTGCAATTGGATCCTCGACTTCCTCATTCACAGACCACAGTCTGTTCATATTGGTGGAAATGTGTCAGACTCGATAACAATCAGCACGGGAGCACCTCAAGGCTGCGTGCTCAGCCCCCTGCTGTACTCACTCTATACTCATGACTGCGTAGCTGGTCATAATGCGAACTCCATCATCAAGTTCGCTGACGACACCACTGTTGTGGGACATATCACTGATGGGGATGAGTCGGAGTACAGAAGAGAGATCGAGCAACTGTCCATATGGTGCCAGCACAATAACCTGACCCTCAACACCAGCAAAACCAAGGAACTGATTGTGGACTTTGGAAGGAGTAGGATGGGGACGCACAGTCCCGTTTATATCAACGGGTCGATGGTTGAAAGGGTCAAGAGCTTCAAATTCCTGGGCGTGCACATCTCTGAAGATCTTTCCTGGTCCGAGAACACTGATGCAATTATTAAGAAAGCTCATCAGCGCCTCTGAGAAGATTACGGAGAGTCGGTTTGTCAAGGAGGACTCTCTCTAACTTCTACAGGTGCACAGTAGAGAGCTTGCTGACCGGTTGCATCGTGGCTTGGTTCGGCAACTTGAACACCCTGGAGAGGAAAAGACCACAAAAAAGTACTAAACACTGCCCAGTCCATCATCGGCTCTGACCTTCCTTCCATCGAGGGGATTTATCGCAGTCGCTGCCTCAAAAAGGCTGGCAGCATCATCAAGGACCCACACCATCCTGGCCACACACTCATCTCCCCGCTACCTTCAGGTAGAAGGTACAGGAGCCTGAAGACTGCAACGACCAGGTTCAGGAATAGCTACTTCCCCACAGCCATCAGGCTATTAAACTTGGCTCGGACAAAACTCTGAACATTAATAACCCATTATCTGTTATTTGCATTTTATCAGTTTATTTATTCATGTGTGTATATATTTATACAATGGTATATGGACACACTGATCTGTTCTGTATTCATGCCTACTATGTTCTGTTGGGCTGAAGCAAAGCAAGAATGTCATTGTCCTGTCAGGGACACACGACAATAAACTCACTTGAACTTGAACTTGTCCTATCCATGTACCTGTCTAACTGTTTCTTAAACGTTGGGATAGTCCCAGCCTCAACTACCTCCTCAGGCAGCTCGTTCCATACACCCACCACCCTTTGTGTGAAAACGTTACCACTCAGGTTCCTATTAAATCTTTTTCCCTTCATATTAAACATATGTCCTCTGGTCCTCGATTCACCAGCTCGGGGCAAGAGACTCTGCATCTACCCGATCTATTCCTCTTATTATTTTAAACTATCATGATGCGTGGTTCTGAATCCAGTACAATTTATGTTTGTAGCTGCAAATTGGGATTAAAAATCATGTCAATAATTATCTAAGTAATTGTTGTCTTATTATTGCGTACGTAGGTTTAATGATCCAAATTCTGTGCAAATTTGCTTCATTTCCAATGAAATGGCGAGTGGCTCGGGAAAATACTTGAGGCCAAGAAATTGTTAAAGGACCATCTTCAGGTTTCTGCGTTTGTTTTGCTCAATAGAGTCCTAGTCATGGGCAATCATTGCCCATCTTGCCCACAGTGGCCAACATGTCCCAGCTACACTAGTCCCACCTGCCCACGCTTGGTCCATAGCCCTCCAAATTTGTCCTATCCATGTACATGTCTGTTTAGATGATCAGCCATGATCATATTGAATGGCGGTGATGGCTCGAAGGGCCGAATGGCCCTACTCCTGCATCTATTTTTCTATGTTTCTATGTTTTTTCTATGTTTCTATGTTTCTTAAACGGCGGGATAATCCCTGCCTCAACTACCTCCTCTGGCAGCGTATTCACCACCCTTTGTGTGAAAATGTTACCCCTCAGATTCCTATTAAATCTTTTTTTTTCCCTTCACCTTGCACTTATGTCCTCTGGTACTCGATTCCCCTACTCTGGGCAAGTGACCCCATCTATTCCTCTCATGATTTTGTACACCTCCATAAGATCACTCCTCGTCCTCCTGCTCTCCAAAGTGTAGAGACCTAGCCTAAGCAACCTCTCCCGATAGATCAGACCCTCTAGTCCTGGCAACATCCTCGTAAATCTCACTGAACCCTTTCAAGCTTGACAATATCTCTCCTATAACATGGTGCCCAGAACTGAACACAACACTCAGCAGGCAGAAGTGGAAGAAGATGTGGCTGAGATCACAGCTTAAAAAGCTTTTGTGCTTATTCGCTCCCTCTGGAAATATCACCATGTTATGGAAAAAAAATCCAAACCCACAAGCAGAATGTGTCAGATTAGGTTTCAAATTTGAGCGAATGTAATATTATTAAAGTGAAACAAATCTATTGCAAAATAAAATCGGTTAACCTTGTCATCACTTGCTCGAACATTTTTGTTTCCCAATTTCTTCAGCTGCCTTAAAGCAACAGGAAAAATAATCTTGTGTCGGAGGGAACTGCAGATGCTGGTCTAAACCGAAGATAGACACAAAGTGCTGGAGTAACTCGGCAGGACAGGCAGCATCTCTGGAGAGAAGGAGTGGGGAACAATTTGGGTCGAGGCGGTTAAGAAGGGTCTGGACCCGAAATGTCACCCAATCCTTCACTCCAGAGATGCTGCCTGTCCCGCTGAGTTACTCCAGCTTTTTGTGTCTATCTTTGGAAAAATAATCATAGCAGCCTTTAAGCCTCTTCCTTATTTCTCTGGTCTTCTGTGGTACCATGATTTTGAGTAACAATTTTAAACATATAATTTTAATATTATATTATATATATTTGTGTCACTGCTCATTTGTTTCGCGCGTACCTCAAAGTAAAATTACAGAGGTAAAATTAGTTTACTGCTAGGGGCTGCAAGGTGGCACGGCAGTAGAGTTACTGCCTTACAGCGCCTGAGACCCAGGTTCAATCCTGACTGCGGGCGCTGTCTGTACGCAGTTTGTACATTCTCACCGTGAGCAGCGTGTGTTTTCTCCGAGATCTTCGGTTTCCTCCCACACTCCAAAGACGTGCAGGGGTATAAGTTAATTGAGTTGGTATAAATGTGCACTGTCTCTCTAGAGTGTGTAGGATAGTGTTAGTGTGCGGGGATCGCTGGTCGGCACGGACTCCGTGTGCCAAAGAGCCTGTTTCCGCGCTGTACCTCTAAACTAAATTAAACTAAACTAAGCTAGAACTATCAAGTTTATTGTAAAATGTTTTCCTTGGCATAATTGAGGAAGGGTAATTAGTGCTGGTGATATTTCAGTGAAGCCCGCACTCTGTGAATGAATGAGATAGAAAATAAGTTCACAATTTATAGGAGCAGAATTAGACCATTCGGCCCATCAAGTCTACGCCATCCAATCATGGCTGATCTATCGCTCCCTCCTTCCTAACCCCATTCTCCCCATAACCCCCAACACCCTTGCTAATCGAGAATCTATCAATCTTCACCTTCAAAATATCCACTGACTTGTCCTCCACAGCCTTGTGTGGCAAAGAATTCCACAGAATCACCACCATCTGACCAAATAAATTCCTCCTCATCTCTTCCTAAAGGAATGTCTTTTTATTCTGAGGCTGTGACCTCTGGTCCTAGACTCTCCCACTAGTGGAAACATCCTCTCCACGTCCACTCTATCCAGGCCTTTCAAATAATAGTTTTTATTGGCATTTGATGATGTGGAATGGTTACATGTTTATATATGTGAATAGATTGATCATTATTTTATTAGCATAATCCCTCATTTATTAACATAATTAATACATTATTTGAATGATTTTGGTGATCTAATCTCTGAAACCTTTTGGCATCGTTGAAGTAATCAGCCAACTTGCTCCATAAAATCTCTCCAGCCTGTAAAGGAATCAGGCTCCCTCCATCTTCAGCACGTTACAAATCAAATCTGCAGTTTTATTTCCCTAAAAAATGAATAGACCTCAAATGCAAAAGTGACAATTTTGACGGGGAAAGACACAAAGTGATGGAGTAACTCAACAGTGTGCAGGAAGGAACTACAGATGCTGGTTGGAACTGAAGATAGACACCAAAAGCTGGCTGGAGTAACTCAACAGATCAGGCAGCATCTCTGGAGAAAAGGAATTGGTTACATTTCTCTACTTCAGTCTGAAGAAGGGACTCGACCTGCAACGTCACATATTCCGTTTCCCCAGAGATGCCGTCTGATCTGCTGAGTTACTCCAGCTTTTTGAGTAAATCAATGGGTCAGGCAGCATCTCTGGAGGACATGGACGTGGACAGGTGGCATTTTGGGTCCTGGACCCTTTCTTCAGACTGATTACCGTGGGGGGGGGGGGGGGGGGGGACTGGAAGATAGGAGGGGCTGGGCAAAGCATGGCAGGTGATAGGTGAACACAGGAGGGGGGGGGGGGGGGGGGGGTGATGTTGCAACAAGATATGGATTTTTTTTTTTCATGTACAATTTCAAAATATATCATTTTATTTTTGTAAAAGTGGAAAAAATAATAATTCTGGTCTACATTTTAATTTTCGAACTGTACAATAATTCAGTAACTTCACACCTTAGACATGCAGCGCAGAAACAAGCCCTTCAGCCCACCAAGTCCGTGCTGACCAGCGACCACCCAGTACACCAGCACCATCCTACACACACTGGGGACAATTTAGAATTTTTACCGAAGCCAATTAACCTACAAACCTGCACGTCTTCGGAGCGTGGGTGGAAACCGGAGCACCCGGAGAAAACCCACACGGTCACGGGGAGAGCGTACGCGCTCCGTACAGACAGCGCACGGAGTCAGGATCGAACCCGGGTCTCTGGCGCTGTGAGGCAGCAACTCTACCGCTGCACCACATGGATAAGTGATGTTTTGGGCTGGTACCCTTCTTCAGACCTTACACCTATCTCTCCCCTCCCCTCCCCTCCCTGAACATTTTGAAACAATCTGCGCCTCAGTTCAGTAAGTATATTATAAAATGTATTTTATGCGGTTTTGTTTGTTTTCAAGTGTGGTATTCAAGGCTGATTCTTAGAAGTCCTGAGAAAGCAGTATCAGTGCCTTCAGTGGAAAGTGGAGAGTGGAAAGTTTTGCGTGATGAATATTTCTCCACAGTCTGAATTAAAAAGAAACAGGGAATTATGGAAATACTCAGCTGGTCAGGCAGCATCTGGAATGAGAAAAACAGAGAAAAATTAGGAATATAGGTTGAATTTGCAGAGCAGTGGGTGGGAGATTTGTCTTGGACATCATTCCAATAGACAATAGACAATAAGTGCAGGAGTAGGCCATTCGGCCCTTCGAGTCAGCACCGCCATTCAATGTGATCATGGCTGATCATCCACAATCAGTACCCCGTTCCTGCCTTCTCCCCATATCCCTTAACTCCACTATCCCTAAGAGCACTTTCTAAGACTCTCTTGAAAGCATCCAGAGGACCGGCCTCCACTGCCCTATGAGGCAGAGAATTCCACACACTCACAACTGTGGGTATGATAACGTTTTTCCTCATCACCGTTCGAATTACAATTACAAGCTCTCCCATTCTTGGTGTGAAGAAGGGTCCAGGCCTATGGCGTCACCGATCCATGTCCTCCAGAGATGCTTCCTGGCTCGCTGAATAAAGGGCCTGTCCCACTGTACGAGCTAATTCAAGAGTTCTCCCAAGTTTCCCCCGATTCGAACTCAGAGATTTACGGTAATAGCTGCTCGTAGGTACTCGGGGCTCTCATGGGCATATTTCAACACGTTGAAAAATCTTCACGAGTCTGCCCGAGCTTACCGCGTTTCCCGAGTACCTGCCGTTAGCGTTCCGAGCCGCCAAGGGACGTCCCGAGCTCCGACGTACCCGCTATGTACATTCCACGTGCTTACCACGAGTTTGATTTTTTTTTTTAACTTGGGAGAGCTCTTGGATTAGCTTGTACAGTGGGACAGGCCCTTTACTCCAACACTCTGTGTTCTGTGCAAGATTCCAGCATCTGCAGTTCCCTTGTGTCTGCAATCCCATTATTCCCTCCACTGCTCTCTCTTCTCCTCAACTGTTTAATTTCCTAATTTTCCTTATATTGATGACAGCTCCTTGACACAAAATGTAAACTTGGTTTCTCTCCACCCATGCTTGGTGGCCCCACGAGTGTTTATGGACAATTGCTTTCTTACTTTAAGTGAATCCAGGTTCATTCAAAGGATAGAAACAAATAATTGCAGATGTGTAGGAAGGAACTGCAGGTGCTGGTTTGTACCAAAGATAGACACAAAGTGCTGGAGTAATTCAGCAGGTCAGACAGCATCCCTGGAGAAAAAGGATGGGTGACATTTTGGGTCGGGGGCCTTCATCAGACCTGAAACGTCACCCAGAGATGGTGCCTGACCCACTGAGTTACCCCAGCACTTTGTGTCTGTCTTCACCTGCAGATGCTGGTTTACAACGAAGATAGACACAAAAAGCTGGAGTAACTCAAAGGGTCAGGCAGCGTCTCTCGAGAGAAGGAATGGGTGACGTTTCAGGTCGAGACCCTTCTTCACAGGTGAGGGAAACTATGATTTCATTTCATCAGAGTCACAGAGAGAGGAACAGCGCAGAAACAGGCCCTTCGGCCCACAGAGTCCATGCTGACCGTCCACTACCCATTCATACTAATCCTAGATTAGTGCACATGTTTAGTTTAGTTTAGAGAAAAAGCGAGGATACAGTCCCTTCAGCCCACTGAGTCGACATCGACCAGCGATTCCAGTACGTTAACACTACCCTACACACACTAGGGTCAATTTACAATTACACCAAGCCAATTAACCTACAAACCTGTACGTCTTTGCAGTGTGGGAGGAAACCGGAGAAAACCCACTCGGGTCACGGGGAGAAATTACAAGCACTGGACATACAGCACCCGTATTTAGGATCGAACCCGGGTCTCTGGCGCTGTGAGGCTGCAACTGTACCACACCTTCCTGTGTAAGAGAAACATTTAGCTCTGCTAATATCCAGGAAGGTCTGAATGAAATGGTTAAATAACATGTGCGACACTATTGGCACTTGCACATATACTTAAATAATAATATTTCAAAATGATTGCTTTATCTCATGTTCTTCCTGGAACAAGACTCGGACCTGCATATGCTATATTTTTGTGAATATGAGAGTGATCAGGAACAAAGATCTGTACTGCAACCCATTTTACCTGCTCCATTGATACCTGCACATAACACAATTCTTTTGATCAATTTTAACAATTGTGAATGTGCAGCCAGCTTCCTTCTGAACCCATTTCTTTTAAAGACTTTCAAAGGTATTTTTCTCATGAAGCTGCAACATTGCGAAGGGACACTGGTCTGAAGCTAAAATACTTTACAACGGGAAATGTACATATTTTCCCTTTGGAAGTAACGAGCAGTAGAGAAGCTGGTGGGCATCACGTTCGCTCATTCAAGTGAGTTAATTATTGTGCTGAAACTCGTGCTGTAAAATTTCCTGTTTATCCTTTTGTTTAGTAGACACTGTGTATGGTTCACATTACGGCAAAAGTTAAACCAGCTGATCAAAGAACAAAAAAAAAGCTCTCAAAGTAGGGGGGAAATCTGCTCAGCTTCGCGGAAGCAGGAACGTGCATCTTCGATGTGAAGAGTGAATGGGAGATAAATTTGGAGAGTTTTGCCGGGATGAAGACATGAATATTAAAGAAACAAGGTTCTGATTCGCCATAATTAAACAATAATGCATTTTCATATGCATTATCTCTGTGAAATCGCCTTCATATACGCTCACTAATGAGAATGCCAGTTCTAATTATGTTTTGCAGGGTTAGTTATGCTTGTCGGCTCTTCTGACTGCCGGCTTCTCTAAGTGGCATCATTTTCGCTCCTCGTTGGTTTAATGTTGTTTCCATTTGTGATCATTTTTGGTAAAAAAAAAAATCAGTGAAATTCTCCTGCAAATGGCACTCCATAAATAAAGATAAAACAAACCAGAGAAAGATGCATCAGATAATGATCGTTAACACATGCCGATTTAAAATAAAGCCACTGGCAAATTAAATGTCTAAGTATCCTCAATTTAAATTGGTTACGGACAGCATAATTGTCCGTTATTTTGTTTTGGGGTAAAGTGATTACACAGCGAAGAATATCTAAAACAAGGCGTTGCTCCTGCTGTTCAACTTGTGCTGTTAACACTGCCAAGCAACAATGGAAGATCAGAGTTTATTTTCACTTACGTTAGTTAAAGTCGATCTACCTCGTAGGTGACCCTCGGACTATCCTTGATTGGACTTTGCTGGCTTTACCTTGCACTAAACATTATTCCCTTATCATGTATCTGTACACTGTGAATGGCTCGATTGTAATCACGTATTGTCTTTCTGCCGACTGGTTAGCGCGCAACAAAAGCTTTTCGCTGTACCTCGGTACACGTGACAATAAACTAAACTGAGCTAAATTTAATTATTTGCCATTTATGCAACCATAAATGTTACATAAGAGGAACAGAAATTTCCTCTGCACTCTGACAGTGGCAATAAAAGCATCATTGAATCAGATATTGTTAGCAACACAGAATCCGTTACGGAAAATTTTCGTTTTGGTTTAGTTTGGAGATACAATGCGGAAACGGGCAGTTCGGCCCACCGAGCCCACGCTGACCATTGATCCCTGCACACTAACATTGCCCTACACAAACGAGGGAAAATTTACATTTATACCAAGCCAATTAACCCACAAACCTCAACGTCTTTGGAATGTGGGAGGAAACTGGAGCACCCGGTGAAAACCCATGCAGGACAATAGACAATAGGTGCAAGAGTAGGCCATTCAGCCCTTCGAGCCAGCACTGCCATTCAATGTGATCATCTCTGATCATCCCCAATCAGTACCCCGTTCCTGCCTTCTCCCCATATCCCCTGACTCCGCTATCTTTAAGAGCCCTATCTTGCTCTCTCTTGAAAGTATCCAGAGAACTGGCTTCCACCGCCCTCTGAGGCAGAGAATTCCACAGATTCACAACTCTCTGTGTGAAAAAGTGTTTCCTCATCTCTGTTCTAACTGGTTTACCCCTTATTCTTTGGCCCCTGGTTCTGGATTCCTCCAACATCAGGATCATGTTTCCTGCCTCTAGCGTGTCTAAACCCTTAATAATCTTATATGTTTCTATAAGATCCCCTCTCATCCATCTAAACTCCAGAGTATACAAGCCCAGTCGCTCCTTTCTCTCAGCATATGACACTCCCGCCATCCCGGGAATTAACCTTGTAAACCTACGCTGCACTCCCTCAATAGCAAGAATGTCCTTCATCAAATTAGGGGACCAAAACTGTACACAATACTCCAGGTGTGGTCTCACTAGGGCCCTATATCAACTGCAGAATGACCTCTTTGCTCCTGTACTCGACTCCTCTTGTTGTGATCACAGGTCACAGGGAGAACGTACAAACTCCGTACAGACAGCACCTGTAGTCAGGATGGAACCTGGGTCTCTGGTGCTGAAAGCAGCAGGTCTGACGCTGGTCCCCCCGTCAGAATGTCAGAATTCTGTCAGAATGTTTACTCAGTTTTAAACAATAGGATTTTAAATATATATTTTACAGTTTTAGGCAAGGCCAGAAAATATTGCCTGCCGTAAATTTTTCGATTCAGCTGACCGTATATTTAGACCATTTAAGAGAGCAACTCAGAATCTGGAGATTGAGTCTGTAGTCAGATGCAACAAAGACCAAGGAATGCTAGAGATGTATTTCTCTTTAAGGTTCTTAGTGTACCAGGTGATTTAAAAAAAAAAATTAAAGTTGCCTCATTTACTGGGATTATCATGGGGAAGAAAAATCAATTTCATCAGATTATTGATAATGGATGGATTAGAAAAAATCATAAATATATTTAAAATGGCCCCCGAATACCAACAATTGTGCAACAGAAAATAATCAGACAAAGTTGGCTTTTAAAGAGCAATATTACCATGTTTGTAAAATATGCCACGTGTCAATTCTATCCAGAACACCACATTAATGATACATTATCCACTAGAATACCATTGCTTTATCTTTATTGTAAGATAATTTAAGATAAGACATTTTTACATTCATATATTTACAAGAATGATGGTGAATTGTGAATGGCAAAGAATTGTGGACGCAGCCCAGACCATCACACAAACCAACCTCCCTTCCATTGACTCCATCTACACCTCACGCTGCCTCGGCAAGGCCAGCAGCATCATCAAGGACCAGTCGCACCCTGGCCACTCCCTCTTCTCCCCCCTCCCATCGGGCAAAAGGTACAGAAGTGTGAAAACGCACACCTCCAGATTAAGGGACAGTTTCTTCCCGGCTGTTATCAGGCAACTGAATCATCCTACCACAACCAGAGAGCAGTCCTGAACTACTATCTACCTCATTGGTGAGCCTTGGACTATCTTTGATCGGACTTTGCTGGCTTTGCCTTGCACTAAACGTTATTCCCTTATCATGTATCTATACGCTGTGGACAGCTCGATTGTAATCATGTATTGTCTTTCTGCTTTTTTCTGTACCTCGGCACACATGATAATAAACTAAACTGATGATTGTTATAAAATGCCTGTGACCATACACCATTTAACAGAAAGATCTTGGGCCCTTTGTTAATCTAAAAGTTAGTGTTGTGGTTTCAAGCAATTCCTTCCTTTATTTATTTTTTCAAGTTTTTAGAGAGTATGTTTTCTTGATGAATGTATTTTTTCCAACATGTACAAATATACTATTCCAGCATATGCTATTTGCACTGTTTGTCAAATATCAACTCAGAAGAGAAACCTAATTGTGAAGTTAAAAGCAACGACATATTTTAAATGGATTATTGTGAGTCGACAATTAATTCAGTTTCACAGAAATAACAATTTTCTGTAAAATCAAAATCGGGTTGGAGAGCAGCACAGTGTGGCTACTGCTCTGCCCGAGACACCGAGGAGAGTTCAAAACCAGCCGTGCCACTCCTTCATCAACTTAATCTGCAATTCACGCTGCCTCAGGAAAGCACCACTCACACCCCTGGCTATCTAGACTACTCTTCTTCCCACCCTGCTTCCTCTAAGGACTCCACCCCCTATTCCCAATTCCTCCGTCTACGCCGCATCTGCTCCCAGGATGAGGTGTTCCACACCAGGGCATCGGAAATGTCCTCATTCTTCAGGGAACGGGGATTCTCCTCCCCTACTATAGATGGGGCTCTCACCAGGGTCTCTTCAATACCCTGCAACACTGCCCTCTCCCCCCATCCCCCCACTCGCAACAAGGGCAGAGTCCCCCTGGTCTTCACCTTTCACCCCACTGGCCGTCACATACAGCAAATAGTCCTCCGGCAGTTTCGCCACCTCCAACGTGACCCCACCACTCGCCACATCTTCCCATCTCCCCCCTGTCTGCTTTCCGCAAAGACCGCTCCCTCCGTAACTCCCTGGTCAATTCTTCCCTTCCCTCCCGCACCACCCCCTCCCCGGGCACTTTCCCTTGCAACCGCAAGAGATGCTACACTTGTCGCTTTACCTCCCCCCTTGACTCCATTCAAGGACCCAAGCAGTCGTTCCAGGTGCGACAGAGGTTCACCTGCACCTCCTCCAACCTCATCTATTGCATCCGCTGCTCTAGATGTCAGCTGATCTACATCGGTGAGACCAAGCGTAGGCTTGGCGATCGTTTCACCCAACACCTCCGCTCAGTCCGCATAAACCAACCTGATCTCCCTGTGGCTCAGCACTTGAACTCCCCCTCCCATTCCGAATCCCGACCTTTCTGTCCTGGGCCTCCTCCATGGCCAGAGTGAGCACCACCAGAAATTGGAGGAGCAGCACCTCATATTCCGCTTGGGCAGTCTGCACCCTAGCGGCATGAACATTGACTTCTCCAATTCCGTTAGCCCTTGCTGCCTCCTCCCCTTCTCTGCTCTCCCTCAGCCTTCTGGCTCCTCGGTTTCCTTTCTCCTCACTTCTCCCCCGCCCCCCCCCCCCCCCACCCTCCATCAGTCTGAAGAAGGGTTTCGGCCCGAAACGTTGCCTATTCCTTCGCTCCATAGATGCTGTTGCACCCGCTGAGTTTCTCCAGCAGTTTTGTCTACCTTCGATTTTCCAGCATCTGCAATTCCTTCTTAAACTCTTAACCACTCACACCCCGGTCATTCTCTCTTCAACCCCATCATATCCGGCAGAAGATATAAAAGCTTGAGAGCACGTACCATCAGATTCAAGAACAGCTTCTTCTCCGCTGTTTTACAGATACAGCGCGGAAACAGGCCCTTCGGCCCACCGGTCCGCTCCGACCAGCGATCTCCGCACGTTCACACTATCCTACAAATAGTAGGGACAATTATACACATACACCAAGTCAATTAACCAACAAACCTGCGCGTTTTTGGAGTGGGGGAGAAAACTGAAGATTTCGGAGGAAGCCCACGCGGTCACAGGGAGAACGTACAAACTCCGTACGGACAGCACCCGTGGTCGGGATCGAACCCGGGTCTCTGGCGCTGCAAGCGCTGTAACTCTACCACTATGTCACCGCGCCACCGCGCTACCCTAGCAACCCCGCTGTCATCAGACTGTTGAATATGCTGAGGATGTATTCCTCATCTTCCAATCCAAGTTGTCGTGGCCTCTTCCATTTTTAATCTGCCTTTCCTCCGTAGCTGTAACAATATATTCTGCATCCTGTTTATTTTGTCGTTTGCATTACCTGTTGTACTCATGTGTGGTACGGGGTAGTATGCAAGCTTTCATTGTATCTCGGTACATGTAGCAATGAATAAACCACCATCAATAGGGTCATAGAGGCATCGAGTGATACAGCCTGGAAACAGGCCATTCGGCCCAACCTGCCCATGCCAACCAACATGGCCCATCTACACTCCTCCCACCAGCCTGCGTTTGGTCCACATCCCTCCAAACCCGTCCTGTCCAATTACCTGTCTAACTGTTTCTCAAACATTGTGATAGTCCCAGCCTCAACTGCCTCCTCTGGCAGCTCGTTCCATACACCCACCACTCTTTGTGTGAAAATGTGACCTCTCTGGTTCCTATATAATCTTTCTCCCTTCACTTTAAACCTCTGACCTCCGGTTCTCGATTTCCCTTATTCTGGGCAAAAAGAACCTATGCGTTCACCCAATCGATGATGATTTTGTACACTAAATACATAGGAAGTTTGTACATAGCAAGTTGTTTTTTCTCTATCTTAATCGCAGCAAGTCATACTCGGATATGATGAATTAGCTTGTTCTTAAATCGAAGGGCCTGTTTCCACAATGTATCACTCTATGACCTGCAGTTCATAAGCTGCTTTAACAGAAATATAATGACAATACTATGATCCCAATGATGGGAAAGTGCGACATGAAGGCATATAGATAGCCAACTAAAGCTTTGTGACGTTCATGGTTGATCATAATGCTGATTTTCATTCAAATACAAGGTAGACACAAAATGCCAGACAAACTCAGCAGGTGAGGCAGCATCTCTGGAGAGAAGGAATGGGCGACGTTTCAGCTCGAGATGTCAGGGGGAGGGGGAGGGACAAAGACAGATTGTAGTTGGATTCAAATAATTCCAATACATCCTTGGAAAGATTAGTGGTAGGACAGAGGTTTGGAAAATTTTAGAAACCAAATGTATGAAAATAAACACAAAAAACATATTAAAACAAACAATAACAGCTTCTACAGGAAAGAAGATAGCAGCTAAAGTCTTGGTATAAGACGCGGGTGAGACCACATTTAGAATATTGTGTTCAGTTCTAGGCACCATGTTATAGGAAAGATATTGTCAAGCTGAAAGGGTTCAGAGAAGATTTACGAGGATGTTGCCAGGACTAGAGGGTGTGAGCTTCAGGGAGGGGTTGAGTAGGCTGGGTCTCTATTCCATGGAGCGCTGGAGGATGAGGGGCGATCTTATAGAGGTGTATATAATCATGAGAGGAATAGATCGGGTAGATGCACAGAGTCTCTTCCCAGAGTTGGGGGATCGAGGACCAGAGGACATAGGTTTAAGGTGTAAAGATTTAATAGGAATCTGACGGGTAACTTTTTCACACAAAGAGTGGTGAGTGTATGTAACAAGCTGCCAGAGGAGGTAGCTGAGGCTGGGTCTATCCCATCATTTAAGAAAGTTAGACAGGTACATGGATAGGACAGGTTTGGAGGGATATGGACCAAGCGCGGGCAGGTGGGACTAGTGTAGCTGGGACATGTTGGCTGGAGTGGGCAAGTTGGGCCGAAGGGCCTGTTTCCACACTGTATCACTCTATGACTATGACTCTAAAGTAAATGTTGGCCTCTTAGAGGATGAAACTTTACAATTATTAATGGACAACAGAGAAATGGTAAAGATTCTAAATGTTTTTAATATGTTTTCCAGATAATCAAGAATGTTTCAATGTAATATGTAAGCACGATGGAACATTACAATTCTCCCAGCAGCTGTACAGTCCTGGAAACACAATGCCCACAGCTAAATGTAATAATGAAAAGAATTCAATAAATTAATAACCGTAATACTAATGCAAAAAATAGTGTGGAAAGGACCAAAACATCGCAGAAATAATAGATAATCAACAGACTATAAGAAAAGAGGAACTTAAAATGATCTCTAACATTTGGAGCAAAAGTGCAAGAGACAAGGTAGACAAAACTGCTGGAGAAACTCAGCGGGTGCAGCAGCATCTATGGAGCGAAGGAAATGGGCAACGTTTCAGGCCGAAACCCTTCTTCAGATAAAGTCAGGTGGATTTAGGCCAATTCATCTTTCTAACCTCTCCATCCATGTTGCAGAAATGTTGGTCCAATTCTAGAACAATTCCCTGAATTTTGGAGATATCATATATATAAAATGATGACAGGCTTAGATAGGGTAGACAGTTAGAACCTTTTTTCCAAGAAAGTCCAACACTAGATAGAAACATAGAAACATAGAAAATAGGTGCAGGAGGAGGCCGTTTGGCCCTTCGAGCCTGCACCGCCATTCAATATGATCGTGGCTGATCATCCAACTCAGTATCCTGTAACTGCCTTCTCTCCATACCCCCTGATCCCTTTAGCCACAAGGGCCACATCTAACTCCCTCTTAAATATAGCCAATGAACTGGCCTCAACTACCTTCTGTGGCAGAGAATTCTACAGATTCACCACTCTCTGTGTGAAAAAAAAGACTTTCTCATCTTGGTCCTAAAATACATCCCCTTTATCCTTAAACTGTGACCCCTTGTTCTGGACTTCCCCAACATCGGGAACAATCTTCCTGCATCTACCCTGCCCAACCCCTTAAGAATTTTGTAAGTTTCTATTAGATCACCCCTCAATCTTCTAAATTCTAGCGAGTACAAGCTGAGTCTATCCAGTCTTTCCTCATATGAAATTCCTGACATCCCAGGAATCAGTCTGGTGAACCTTCTCTGTACTCCCTCTATGGGAATAATGTCCTTCCTCAGATTTGGAGACCAAAACTGTGGCAATACTCCAGGTGTGGTCTCACCAAGACCCTGTACAACTACAGTAGAACCTCCCTGCTCCTATACTCAAATCCTTTTGCTATGAATGCTAACATACCATTCGCTTTCTTCACTGCCTGCTGCACCTGCATGCCTACTTTAAATGACTGGTGTACCATGACACCCAGGTCTCGTTGCATCTCCCCTTTTCCTAATCGGCCACCACAGATGTCATAGCCATAAGGTGAGAGGGGAAAGTCTAATGGAGATGTGCGGGGCGCGTCATAGAGTGATACAGTGTGGAAACAGGCCCTTCGGCCCAACCTACCCATGTCAACCAACATGTCCCATCTACCCTAGTCCCACCTGCCTTTGTTTTTGGCCCATATCCCTCTAAACCTGTCCTATCCACGCACCTGTCTAATTGCTCCTCAAACATACCGATAGTACCTGCCTCAGCTATTTCCTCCGGCAGCTCGTTCCATACACCCACCACCATTTGTGTGAAAAAGTTACCCCCCAGAATTCCAATAAAATCTTTCCCCCTTCACCTTAAACCTATGTTCTCTGGACTTCGATTCCCCTACTCTGGGCAAGAGATTCTGTGCATCTATCCAATCTATTCCTCTCATGATCTTATGCACCAACATTGTGGGCTGAATGGCCCGTTCCTGTGTTCTAAGTAACTAAGCAAGTAAGTACGTTTATTGGCCAAGTATTCACATACAAGGAATTTGCCTTGGTGCTCCGCCCACAAGTGACAACACGACATAAAGTGACAGTTACGAATGACTCAGAAAACACTAAACATTAATAATAATAAAACATTAATGATAAAACACCATTGATCAAGCATGCAAACCAACAAAATACCAGATCAAAGGGAGGCTACAGATTTTTGGCTGTTGAGTAGAGCAACTACTCGTGGATAAAAACTGTTTTTATGTCTGGCTGTGGCAGCTTTGACTGTCTGGAGTCGCCTTCCTGAGGGAAGTGATTCAAAGAGTTTGTGGCCAGGGTGAGAGGGGTCAGAGATGATCTTGCCCGCTCGCTTCCTGGCCCTTGCAGTGTACAGTTCATCAATGGAGGGAAGGTTGCAGCCAATAACCTTCTCTGCTGATCGGACGATTCGCTGCAGCCTCCAGGTGTCGTGCTTGGTGGCTGAGCCAAACCAGACCATGATGGAGAAGGTGAGGACAGACTCTACGATGGCCGTGTAGAATTGGACCATCATTGTTCTATGTTCTATCCCAGAGCAATGAAAAATCTGCAAAGATCACAATCAGAAAGGGGATGTTACGGAGGAAACTGTGGACAAGATGAAGTCTGGATCCAAAACATCAACCGTCCATCACTCTCCACAGATGCTGCCTGACCCGTTGTGTTCGCTCCAGCAGTTTTCCATTAGTAGCTCCAGATTCCAATATTTGCAGTCTCTTGTTTCGCCAATCTATATAGGCCTCACATCTGTCATTGGGAAAATATTGTAATCCATTGTAAGGAGATAATAACAGAACATTTAGAACATTATAAAATAACCAGGCAGAGTCTATATGGCTTTCTGAAAGAGAAATTGTGTCTGATAAATGTGCTAGAGTAACATTAGTAAATGTGCAGATGACACAAAGCTGGGGAGAAGGCAGGAACGGGGTACTGATGGGGGATGATCACATTGAATGACGGTGTTGGCTCGAAGGGCCGAATGGCCCACTCCTGCACCTAGTGTCTATTGTCTGGAGGTTTTGAGGATGCAATAACTGCTCTGAATAAAGGGCAGTCTATACAGCCTGAGAGCCATAGACCACAGAAACACGCCCTTCGGCCCAACTGACCAGGATGCCAGATCCTAGCTGGTCTCACTTGCCTGTTTGGCCCAGATACCTCCAAACCTTTCCTATCCACGTGCCTGTCCAAACGACATTTAAACGTTATTATTGTGTCCACCTCAACTTGTTCCATACATGTACCATCCCCATGCATGAAAATGTTGTCCCCCCCCATTAAACCTTTCCTCTCTCACCTTAAACCTGCACCATCTCGCACTTGATTCCCTTTCCCTGGGTAAAAGATTCTGTGCGTTCGCCCTATTTATTCCACTCATGATTTTATAAGATCACCCCCTCGTTCCCCTTGCGCTCCAAGGAGTAAAGTTTATACTTGCCCAGCCTCTCCCTATGGCTAAGGCCCACAAATCCTGGCAAAACATCCTTGCAAATCTTCTCTGCATTCTTTCCAGATGAATGGCACCTTTCCTACAGCAGGGTGACCAAGACTCAACACATTATACAATAGTGTGGAGGATTGGATGAAATATTAGAGGAAACTGTTGCATCTCAGAGAGTGCTTACAGATGATAGAAAGACAGGCCAGTTAGCGGCGGGGTGGTTGGGAATATCGTGGACAGTCATTCCAGCTGGAGAGATGGTCAGTCTTACCTCTCTTCCCATTGCAAGGATGTTGAGTCTATTCACTACACACACAGCCCTGGGGACATCTAGAACTATGGCAGGCCCCACGACAAGCTGGAAGAAGTCAGCGTGGCAGGCAGCATCTCTGGAGAGAAGGAATGGGTGACCTTTCGGGTCGAGACCCTTAGAAACATAGAAACATAGAAATTAGGTGCAGGAGTAGGCCATTCAGCCCTTCGAGCCTGCACCGCCATTCAATATGATCATGGCTGATCATCCAACTCAGTATCCCGTACCTGCCTTCTCTCCATACCCTCTGATCCCCTTAGCCACAAGGGCCACATCCAACTCACTCTTAAATATAGCCAATGAACTGGCCTCAACTACCCTCTGTGGCAGAGAGTTCCAGAGACTCACCACTCTCTGTGTGAAAAAAGTATTTCTCATCTCGGTCTTAAAGGATTCCCCCCTTATCCTTAAGCTGTGACCCCTTGTCCTGGACTTCCCCAACATCGCGAACAATCTTCCTGCATCTAGCCTGTCCAACCCCTTAAGAATTATGTAAGTTTCTATAAGATCCCCTCTCAAACCTAAATTCTAGAGAGTAATCTTCAGACTATGGCCGCCTGGCTTTGAAAGTGGAGTCACCAATATAACATGGCAATGAGGAAGAATTGGTTCTCTCTGATGGTCAAGATTCTTTGGAATTTACTCCCCTACCCGTGAGGGAAGATACTGTATATTCAAGGTGATGATTAACCGAGATTTGAATTCATGTTGATAAGTTATAGGAGCAGAATTAGGGCTATTCGGCCCAACAGGTCCAGTCTACCATTCAATCATGGCTGATGTCTCTCTCCCTCCTAACCCCGAAAACAGGTTGGGTGCCTTGCGTGGAAAAAGGGCAAGATTCCTTGGGGCGCAGGAGAATGAGGGGTGATCTATAGAGGTGTATAAAATCATGAGAGGAATGGGTTGGGTCAACTTGCCCAGAGTAGGGGAATCAAGAACCAGAGGACATCGGTTTAAGGTGAGGGGGGGGGGGGGGGGGGGGGTAAGATTTAATAGGAGTAACCTTTATACACAGAAGATGGTGGGTGTATGGAACAAGCTGCTGGAGGAGGTTGTTGAGGCAGGTACTAACACAACGTTTAGGAAACATTTAGACAGGTACATGGATAGGACAGGTTTAGATGCAGGCAGGTGGGACTAGTGTAGATGGGACATATTGGTCGGCATGGGTAAGTTGGCTGAAGAGCCTGATTCTATGCTGTATGACTCTATGACTCTTTAAGAACAAATCATTTTAAACAGAAGTTGAAACATTCAGGACCCCAAACTGGTTTCCAAACAAACTATTAAAGCTTCATTGGAACATACTAACGATGAGGCTTGCAGAATATTGCTCACTTGCTTATTAAATAGGAACAAAATGGGCTCTTGAGGTATTTCCAAAAATGGGACTTGGCATCTGTATATTAATCATGTATCGTCTTCCCGCTGCCTGGTTAGCTCGCACCAAAAGGCTTTTCCCAGCACTTCAGTACAGGTGACAATAAACTAAACTCAACTCAAGAGCTTACACATGATATACAAAGATATTTGAGAAATATGTTGGCAAATTCTTGCTGGTTTAATTTCACCCATGGCGCGATGGTTGAGAATTACGTTTCCACAAGCTGCACAAATGAAAACTCGAAGCCAGGGAACTTTTTTTAATTTTGGTACCAAATCATTCACGGGAAACAACCTGCCCTGTGCGCTCTGACACAAATACTTTGTGAAACCAAATCAAATCACAAGCAGCTAATGGAAAATATTATCCTACGCCAACTGGTGAAAAAGAAAAATCGCTCTGGTTCCAAAATTTGCAAAGTCCCGAGCATGTAATTGCCAGATGAAACAGGAGTTAGCACAGCCTGCCGGAGAAATCTCGTTAATTTTCACAGTGCCGCAGCGATGATTGGGGGGGAATGAATATGTAACAAAATTAAATTGAGATGTTTATCATATCTGGGTTTTTTTTTGCATCGGGAGGAATTCAATCAACCTGTCTTTAAATGAGGAATATTTTCCAAACCAATGGTTTTGACAGGGACGTGAGGTGAAGGGAAGGTACTCAACCAGAGGGACACAGCAGGTTTCACATCTTGAATTGTATTTCAACCTTCCTGCGAGCTAAGAAGTCTTAGTGTGCGGTAATTACTTATTGCATAGAGTCAGAGATCCATCGACTCATGCAGTCATACAGTCATACAGTCATTCACCTACAGAATGGATGTAGCCCAGTCCGTCACACTGACCAGCCACCCCACTATTGACCATCTACACGGCACGCTGCCAACATAATCCAGGACCATTTTCACCCACAGTCACTCCAGGACAAGGGGGCACAGTTTAAGGATAAGGGGGAAGTCTTTTAGGACCGAGATGAGAAAAACATTTTTCACACAGAGAGTGGTGAATCTGTGGAATTCTCTGCCACAGAAGGTAGTTGAGGCCAGTTCGTTGGCTATATTTAAGAGGAAGTTAGATTTGGCCCTTGTGGCTAAAGGGATCAGGGGGTATGGAGAGAAGGCAGGTACAGGATACTGAGTTGGATGATCAGCCATGATTATATTGAATGGCGGTGCAGGCTCGAAGGGCCGAATGGCCTCCTCTTGCACCTATGTTTCTATGTTTCTATGTTTCTAGTCCCTCTACTCCCCTCCCCTCTCACAAAGCCCTACACCAGCTCGAGTTCAGTCCTGACCTCCCGTCTGCCTCATTGGAGACCTTTGAACTATCTTTAATTGGACTTTATCTCGCTCTAAATGTTGCTCCCGTTAGCGTGTATCTACACTGTGGAAACTTGATTGTAATTATGTGTGGCCTTTTCACTGACTGGATGGGGGTGAAGGAAAGGGCGTTCACGTCGCGGCCCTGTGTCCACCAGTCTTTCCCCCACCACGCGCAAGAAGCAGAAGAAGCGACAAGACGGACACCGTTGTGCGCGGACGCCGAGAGGCGTGTTCAGCTCTGGCTGAACAACTTCTAATCTTGTGTGTGGACTGGACAAGAGGATTGACTGGATAGCACGCAACAAAAAGCTGTTCTTACTGTACCTTGGTGCACGTGACAGAAAGAAGCTAAACTAGACTAAGCTAGAGCAGGTAACAGGCCCTTCAGCCAAACATGCCCATGCTGGCCAAGATGCTCCATCCAAGTTGGTCCCAGTTGCCCACGTTATTTCTCCAAACCTTTCCTATCAATGGACCTATCCAAGTGTCTTCTAAATGTTATTTTTGTACATGCCTTAACTATCTCCTCTGGCAAATGCTGTCCCTCAGGCTCATATTAAATCTTCCCCCTCTCATCTTAAACTTGAGTTCTCGGGTTCGTTTTGCTACTGTGGGTTAAGCACTGTGCATTATCCCTCCCCCCTCATGGTTTTATACTCCTCTCTAAGATCACCCTGAGCTTCCAACGCTCCAAGGAGTAAAATCATAGCTTGCCCAACCCTGTTGCTCAGGCTATTGAATGTAAGTTCATAAGGGACAGGAGCAGAATAAGGCCATTCGGCCCATCGAGCCTGCTCCGCCATTCAATCATGGATGATCCATCTTTCCCTCTCATCACCATTCTTCTGCTTTCTCCCCGTAACCCCTGACACCCGTGTTAATCAGTCTCCACTTTAAAAATACCCAATGGCTTGTCCTCCACAACTGTCTGTGGCAATGAATTCCACAGATTCACCACCATCTGGCCAAATAAATTCCCTCTCATCTCCAATCTAAAGGTATGTCCTTTTATTCTGAGGCAGTGCCCTCTGGTCCTGGACTCTCCCACTAGCGGAAACATCCTCTCCACATTCACTCGATGAAGGCCTTTCACTATTCAGTAAGTATCAATGAGATCACCCCCCTCCCACTTCATCCTTCTATGTTTCTATGAATTCCCTGCCACAGAGGGCAGTGGAGGCCAAATCACTGGATGGATTGAAGAGAGAGCTAGATAGAGCTCTAGGGGTTAGTGGAATCAAGGGATATGGGGAGAAGGCAGGCACGGGTTATTGAGTGGGGACGATCAGCCATGATCGCAATGAATGGCGGTGCTGGCTTGAAGGGCTGAATGGCCTCGTCCTGCACCTATTTTCTATGTTTCTAAGCTCTTGGCAACATCCTTGTACATCTTCTCTGCACTGTTTTCAGCTTAATGACATCCCAAACTGCAACAGAATATTCCAAATAGTGGCCCCACCAATATCCTGTACAGATATTATTGACAAGATGGTTCTGTAGGTAGACACAAAGTGCTGGAGTAACTCAGCGGGTCAGGCAGCATCTCTGGAGAAAAAGGATGGATGATGTTCCGGGCCAGGACCCATCAGTCTGAAGAAGGGTCTTGACCCGAAACGTCACCCGTTCATGTTCTCCAGAGATTCTCCCCGACCTGCTGAGTAATGTAAGCTAAGAAGTGGCTTACATTCCTGGCGTATTGAGCAGGAGCTGGGTTGAATGACACAGGACTATTGTTTTGGGCCAGTAACTATTCTATACAGTGTTTCTAGCTTTTCTTGTAAAGGACATAAAATGGATTACTTACTCTCGAAAAAGCAACTGGACTCATAGACATAACCAGGGTGATGCTCACATGACTGGGGAACAGAGCCGTTGCAATTCCCACTTTTAGCACCGATTGTTTCGCTTTAGTATGAAGGCACAGCATGGAAGCAGGCCCTTTGGCCCATCGAGTCCACAACGCCCACCAATCACCCATTTACACTAGTTCTCATCCACGCTCCGCACATGAGGGGCGATTTACAGAGGGCCAACTAACCTACAGATCTGCACCTACAGATGTTTAGGTGCGGAAGGAGACTGGAGCTGCAGGAGGAAACCCACTCTGTCGCAGGGAGAGCATGCAAACTCCACACAGACAACACCCAAGGTCAGGATTGAACCCGGGTCTCTGGTGCTGTGAGGCAGCAGCACTACCATCTGCGCCACTGTTATAGTTAGTTATCTCCGATGCCCTAACTGGGGCGGCACGCTGGCACAGAGGTGGAGTTGCTGCCTCACAGCGCCAGGGGCCCGGGTTTGATCCTGACTACTAGTGCTGTCTGTACTGAGTTTGTGCGCTCTCCCCGTGACCACGTGGGTTTTCTCCTGGTGCTCCTGTTTCCTCCCACATTCCAAAGACGTGCAGGTTTGTAGGTTAATTGGCTTCTGTAAATTGTCCCGAATGTGCAGGATAGAACTAGTGTGCGGGTGATCGCTGGTCATCGTAGATCCGATGGCCTGAAGGGCCTGTTTCTGCGCTGCTTCTCAAGTCAAGAGTGTTTTATTGTCATATGTCCCAGATAGAACAATGAAATTCTTACTTGCAGCAGCACAACAGAATATGTAACCTAAACTAAACAATATCTCCACACTAAATTAAGTTCAACGAAAGTTGAGTCCAGAACCAGGGGCCACTGTTTAAGAATAAGGGGCGAGCCATTTAGAACGGAGGTGAGGAAACACTTTTTCACGCAGAGAGTGGTGAGTCTGTGGAATTCTCTGCCTCAGAGGGCGGTGGAGGCCGGTTCTCCGGATACTTTCAAGAGTGAGCGAGATAGGGCTCTTGAAGATAGCGGAGTCAGGGGATATGGGGAGAAGGCAGGAACGGGGTACTGATTGGGGATGATCAGCCATGATCGCATTGAATGGCGGTGCTGGCTCGAAGGGCCGAATGGCCTACTCCTGCGCCTATTGTCTGAACTAGACGAAGCTAAGCTAAACTAAACTAAAAATAAACGACTGTCTATAAAATCTTTTCATTGCTTCAAAGACAAATATCACAAGTTAGTTTACATAACGTCCTGCACGGCATGGCTTACATTCAGCAAAAATATACATTTTCATTTCTTGCAGAACAGTACAACCAACATATTAACTGCCCTTTGACGTAAAC
>CM069143.1:66546901-66589401 GCA_035221665.1 Okamejei kenojei | reverse complement strand
TCTTTTCACCAAAACATTCTAGTTTTGAAATGGGGAGCTGGCTATATGTAAATAAAAAAACCTTCAGATACAAACACTCGACACATGCATTAACTGTGTTGTGACTGCCATTTCCCTTCGACTAAAACTTTAGGTCCATTCTATATCATCCATTGAAAGCACTTTAGCAAAGCTTGTAACGAGGGAAGAGGGGGCGAATTACTCTAGACAGCACCACCTGGTAATGTCAACCTTGAATTATGCATCTGGTCACAAGGCGCCCAATACTGCCTGCTACTTCCCGATGAGGGGCCGTCAGTATTTTGAGCAAACACATTAGCATTGCAAGTAACCCCACTATCTAAAGAGGAATGGGGATGTGTATTAATTGTCCTTCTCTGCGTGGCTGCCTGCACAATGGGACAATCACCAGCCTACATTGGAAATCCATCTCTGGTACCAAAGAATCTTTCTCTGCCCCCCCCCCCCCCCCCACCTCGTGTATTTCGTGAGTGAACCCTTTTGTTTCAGTTTGGACATGGTTTCTGACGAGTGTGTGTCAGATTACAATCGAGATGATTTTTGCAATGATATAAACGATTGCATCATTCCCATCCCATCGGAATACTGGCGGTATAATAATATATATATTTAAAAACAACCCTTAAACGGTTCAATTAAACACAGCCCGTAGACCAAACATTCAATGTTTATAACATTAACTGCATTGAAACTACAATTCCAATAATTATAATTGGAAGAATGTTACTGAATGATAAATTGAACTGGTACTCTGCATCGAGCGGCGTTAGCACACGGAACATCAACTATTATTTCCACCCTTTCTCTCACTAATTCTATCTTCGCTTTGTGGCTATTTTGATCCATTTTCTGGGGGAAATAGAGTCGCAGTGACAAAATAAAGAATGTACATTTGTGAAAAGGGGAATTATCTAAGCTCTGCACGGGTTCACCCGCTTGCTTCACTGCTGCTTACACACACACACACACACACACACACACACGCACACACGCACACACACACACACACACACACACACACACACATATATATAATATTTTTAGCCCTAAAAGAGAGACCGAAGAAAGGCCTCTGAAGGAACTGCCTGAGACTCGGTGGAGCAGAGCGCTACTCCAGCGATTAGATTCGCCATCCCCAGTGAGAATCGGCGCTAAAACCCCTAATATTTCCGTGTGATTGTTTCATGCAGTCGGTAAATTCGACTCCAATAGAACAAAAACATATATTAACATGTCCAAATCAGCGGGGGGGGGGGGGGGGGGGGGGGGGGGGGGGGGGGGGGGGTGGAATTACGAAAAACATCTGTTCAATACACAGCACACTCTCCGATAGAAAATGTAACACCGTGCTCTAAGGATGAGAATTAAAATGAGGGAATTATTGAAAGAACTGCATTTTTTTTTGTTGCGTTACTTGTTGTCACAATTCCCCTTCTCGTTAGAGAGCAGAGTGGATGTGGAAACTAGAAGTGAAGCCGGGGTTATTGGGCGAAATGTTTCAAGCATCAGACTGACCCACAGAGATTAAAAAAAAAACCAGAACGGGGGTTGAGGAATAAAATCTACTTTTCTCACTGTGTGGCGTGGCGCTTTCCTGGAATTTAACCCTATTTTCAGAATGTTGTTATTAACCTCTCTCTCTCTCTCTGCCTCTGCGTTTGTATAACAATGCGCAAAAATAATCCATTTTAAACTTATGTTAAATTTAAGAGGCCCATTTGACAGATTCAAAGCCCTCGATGCCCAATTATTAGTAACTCTAGATACGACTCCAAACACAAAATCCTTTTAATAACAAATTTATTTGAACAGATTTGATTTTCTGTACACCAAAGTGAAATTTCCGTCACTAAATCACAAACTTAAATCGGGTTACAATCAAATCTGACATCAAATATATAATTTATTAACCAACCAAAAAAAAAAAAAAAACACCTATACTGCTTTTTTTTTAAAACGCGTGATTCTGTCTTTTTTTTAAACATTATTACAAAATTTGAGGAAATAAATAACTGGTCGCAGCCTCCAAATATAATTGTTGAAAAAAAGAAACACTTAAAGAAAATATTTTATATTTTGGATCAGTAACTGATCAGTCCTTTTTTTTAATTTTAAATTTAAAAAAAGTGTCCCCCCCGCCCCCACCTCACCGCCCCTCTTTTCTCAGGTTCGCAGCTAGTTTTGAAAACTGACTTTTTTCGAGGCAACTGTTCTGCAAGGATACATACGATGGTTGTGGAAAATATAAATGTCTGTGTCCTTTAACAACTGGGGTTTAGGCCGGCAGTGTTAGTAGTTAGTATCTGTGTAACTGAGACGGCCACAACGAAAATGAAAGGAAAAATAAAACTCCTTTAAGCTGGACTTATTTATTGAGAGCGGACGATTTGGAAACGGGCTTGCGTTATATTCCGATTTCATCGGTATAGTTCTGTCTTTAAGAGTAAGTAGATCCCTGGTCAAAGTCTATGCCCCTACTTCCTCGAATCAGTTCAGTAGGTAGAAATAGTGCAGATTTTTCACAACGGAACCTTCTGCTCGCGAAACAAAAAAAAAACCAAAACAGGCCTTACAATAAAAGTTTCAGGTGTGTGTGTGTGTGTGTGTGTGTGTTTGGGAGCGGGGAGGGGGGAGGGAGGGGGGTAGAGCCACACCGTTCGTAAGAACAAATTCACCTGAAAAGCCGAGATTACAAGGCGCTGTCAGGTGGTAGGCACACAGTCGATTGCGGTCCTTGTCTGAACTGAGCAAGTGTCCGCAATGTTTGCGGTCAAACCCGGGTCCTTGGTGATTCCAATCCCCTTTCCACCGCTGATTGCGGCAAATGTCAACACGACTTGTAGACTTGTCGGTACACAAAAGGCTGTTGTTGCTTGTCTTATCCGATACACAGCTTTAAGCTTGTCTTATCCGATACACAGCTTTAAGCTTGTCTTATCCGATACACAACTTTGTTTGTTGTTTTGTGTTCCCCCCCCCCCCCTCCTCCTTCCTCCGCCTCCTCTCTCGGCGTGCCAGTCAAATATATAATTTAAGGAGGAGGAGAGGAGGGGGGGGGGGGGGGGGGGTTGAAGGTCTCTCCTTCCCGGTGAAGATCTCTCCTAACGGCTCCTGGTTAGAGATCGTGATGAGACGGCGTGTCTGTGTCGACATTATGTGAGAACACCTCGTCCTGTTGGTGGATGCCGGGCGGGGTCATCCGCTTCTCCTTCTGCCTTCTGTTACAGAACCAGACGCGGACAACTTCTTTCTCCAGCTGCAAGCTGTCGGCCAGGCCGGAGATCTCCTGGGCAGCGGGCTTGGGACATTTGAGAAAGTGCGTCTCCAGCGCCCCTTTCACACTCACCTCTATTGACGTCCGTTTCTTTCGCTTCCTGCCCTGCGCCGCGATTTTGTCGATGCTGGTCGGGCTGCCCGTGGTGGAGTCCGCCTCCTCCAGCCACTTGTTCAGCAAGGGTTTGAGTTTGCACATGTTCTTGAAGCTGAGTTGCAGCGCCTCGAACCTGCAGATGGTGGTCTGCGAGAAGACGTTCCCGTACAAAGTTCCCAACGCCAGTCCCACGTCCGCCTGGGTGAAGCCCAGTTTAATCCTCCTCTGCTTGAACAGTTTGGCGAATTGTTCCAGCTCGTCGGACGTGGGGGTCTCCTCGTCCGACTGGTCGTGGCAATGGTGCTGGCTCAGGTCCCCGTGCTCGGCGCTGTCCCGCAGACCCGGGTGCATGGACTGACCGGGCGGCGGCGGCCCGACCTGCTCCAGCATCCCGTTGACCGTGAAGGCCGGCTGGCTGTAGATGTTGAGGGGTTGCCCGGCCGAGCTGATGGACGGGTTGTGAGCCGCCGCCGTGCCCCAAGCGCCGGGGTGGTTGGCGTGCGGCGAGTGGTGGGCGAGGTGTGGAGACCGGTGGTGCATGGTGACACCGACGTGAAGATCGTCGCGGCCGGGTTTCACGTCCTGCTGGCCCAGGGGAGACGCCGAGATGGTGGCGGTGGTCCACGGGCTACCTTCTGGCAGCGCCGTGACCCACTGGTGCGAGAGCGGGAGCCCGTTGGTGGGCAGCCCCTGGAGATAGTCACTTTGGATGAGTTTCTGGTGGGCACGGAAGGTCCCCGCTTGCTGCATGCCCGCAGAGTCGGTGGCCACGATGGAGTTGGACGTGAGGATGCTAGCGCTCGGCATGTAGAGGTTGGAAGCCGCCGTGGCCATGGCTGCGCCGGTCCCTCAGTAATAATAACCCAGCCTTCGGCTTCAGTCTTTGATAACAACGCCTAGGTGAAGCATGCCGCCAGGGAGGTCACTGAGAGACACCTCCTAGGACCAATTACAATTCACGCCGACGTCCTTGCAAGCCTCAAGACTTTGGCGTCAGCACGACGCCGACCAATAGCTGCCACAGAGGTGGGGCCCAGGCTGGTATTTTTTTTGCATTTTATTTCATTAAACTCCGTGGGGGAAAAAAAAAAGTGCAAGAGAACGCAACGGGCAAGTCAACCGAAGACCGAACGTCCATTGGTCCCGCGTTGGGTAACTGACAGCTGCCATCGCCCCTAAATCAAGGATGGTGTTAACTCTTCCCAGACTATGAAGACACTGTTGGGGGCCTTCTCAAGTTCTCCCCCCCCCCCCCCCCCCCCACACCCCCCCACACACGCACCCCCACCGCTCCCCGAGACAGCAATCCTTACCAAAAGTTGAGAGATATTTCGATTTTAACTTGGGGAAAATTTAAAAAAATCTACAATATCCTTAAGGAAGCAGCGCTGATAACATATTCTGCAGCGAGCCACGTCGCGGGGTTAATTAATATCCAGATTATAATTACTGACCTCGTGTTCACGGCAAAGACAAACTATTTTCGATAGAATCGCTTTTAGCTTTAGAGGTGTCGTTTGCCACTTGGGTTCCATAAACGTTAGAACGCAGCACCAACTTTTCGCGATGATTGACCTTCTTTTCTGTCAAATGTATCAAATAATTAGAAGGGGGGGGGGGGGGGAGATCCCGGTCGCCTGCTATAAAATAATTGCTTATTAAAAATGGAGATGAAGCGGGTATCTGATCCGAATACCAAACTCCACGGTCTGGCTGCGGCTCCCTGAACAGCAGCCGCTTGGAAATGTATTTACATCAATAAGCCTTTTCACAAGAACCCAGTCTTTCCACCGGCGAGGCGAGGCGAGGCGAGGCGAGGCGAGGCGCGGAGAGTGAGGAATTCGTTGCACTGGGGCCGCCGGTTCAGGCTTCCTATTCTGCCGGAGACCGGCTCGCAAGTGATGAGGGGGCATTTTATAGACATTTTGAGATGTGGGCACGCGGAATAATTACATTTGACATCGGAACGGCGGCTTCACAATCCGGCTATTGGCTTGAAATTCCATTAAATACAACGGGAGATCCCAGGTTAAGATTGATTTAAATTTGCATACATTTTCATATGTTTATGGGGGGAAAATAAAGAGACGGCGAGAGCCAGCTGTAAGCCGTTGCCTGCCGCACTTGCGCCAAATTCAGTTGCGAGGACAGAATTTCGAGCGATCCAGCGGGGCGGCGAAGAGCGAAACTCGTAGCATTACGAGCCCTCCCTCCCGCTATCCCGGTATGTTTCCATTTTCCTATTCTGAAATTCATCATTACACGGCGCTTTCGTTTTATTGATGAGCCGGGTTCTATTTTTGCTGCCTTTTGATACCGTGACGCCGTGTCGTTGACTCGAGGCGGTCTCGATTTAATCGATTTAATGCTTTCCTTCGACCGCGGGCATGAAAATATGTATTGTTATGTCTCGCTCCGTGAAGGCGAACACAGTCACTACAGAACGCCGCGGTGGGATCTAAAGACAAGGACTAATAATACCCCAAGAGGCAGTCAGTGTCGAAGATGTCCCTCGCCTCATCTTCAAGAGGCCGCGCTGAAAACACCAGTTCTCTTTGCAAACCGAGGCCTCGTTCAGTTCCAGTGAAGTTTGGACGCCCTGTGAATCTTTGAACAAAATAGAAAAACGCACAAACGCACACACACACACACACACACACACACACAGTGCCGGAGGAACTCAGCGGGCCAGGCAGCGTCTGGGGAGGCGATGTAAACGCAGGAAGGAACTGAAGATGCTGGTTTATACCGAAGATATTCAGACGCAAAGTGCTGGAGTAACTCAGCGGGCCAGGCAGCATCTCTGGAGAAAAAGGACGGCGGACGTTTCGAGTTGGGACCGTTCTAAACGGGCTTTTTTTCGTATCCCGCCCGGGATACAGAAAATCCAGACTCGTTTCACTTGACACACTCACTTGTCACTTTCAAGGTCGGGACAAAAGGTTAAAACAAGCCTCACCCACAATCTCTCTAAAAAGAAATCACCTGGCAAAGTATGTGCAGGGAGGAACCGTGGTTTACACCGAAAGACAGACACAGAACCTGGCGGGTCAGGCAGCATCCCTGCAGAAAAGGCGACGTTTCGGGTCGAGACCCTTCTTCAGACTGAAAAGGAAACATCTTGTCAGTTCTCCGAGACTCGGAAAACTTCGTAAGCCACATCTTCCCGGCGACAGAAATAAACAAACCACCAAAAAAAAAATAAAAAATCATGAAAACACTATGGGAAAGAACTTTTAAATTGATAGTGGCTCCCAAATATCTGCCCTCTGAGCGCGTTAATTTTAATTTACAATGTTTTTTCCTCGCGTGTAGCGTGCGGGGAGTTAGAAGATCACATCGGGTGGATTCACGGTCGCTTCTGTTTTTAGTTCGATTTGTCACCTTATGAGTGGTGTGCGTTTTTTTTTAAAAAAAAGGCCTGACGGTGGAATAGCAATGTTTGCTTCTTTCATGTTAGACTAACAGGCGCTAACTTTTCAAGTGTAACAGACGCGGCCCGCAGTCGCCCTTTTATGCTGATTCCTTTCTTCGCGGACACATTTTTGCACCGATGATCCCGGTTACCATAGAGAGAGAAATAAAAGAGGAGAACAGTGGTCACATTATACCATATATCCAGCGGGAAGAATACAAGATGCCAGTGCAAACAAGTAGACTGGCCGCACATGGGAGAAGCAAGCGAATAGAAGGGGTGATAATCGGAAGAAATACATTTGCAACCAATGTTTCATATCTGCTTGACAAATGGGTCGCTGTACGGGAAAATGTTGACGGGTTTGAATGGGTTTTATTTTTTTGGAAAGAGGATTGAGGGGTTAGATTCGCAGAATGTCAGATGGATAAAGCACCATAAACCCCCGGCCCACTGGCTGTTAATAAGTGTCAGGACCTCTTGGTCGGCGATCCACCTGCCTCTTGAGCCCTGGCGATCCCCACCGCATCCTGTTCAAATCCACACACACTTTTTATTTTTTATTTTTTTATTTTTTTACCAAGAAAAAAACAAGGGAGACGAGACGCACTCTTTCTGGTCATTCGACCTACACGACGCAGTTTCGTTTCCTTGGTTTTTTTGGGGGGGGGGGGGGGGGGTTGTTGGTTTTTTTTTTGGCATTGAATTCTCTGCCATTGGAGAGGACTTGTTGAGAGAAATTCGCTGTCCCGCACCTTTGAGCCGGGCCGTAAGGTTTTACCCCGCGAAAGACTGGTCCACAACCCGTCCGCAGACAGTTTGAATGTGGTTAGGATGCAACGGGATGAAGGATCAGAAAAGAAACATCAGATTGGCATCGATAAGGACGCCAGGCTACGGATTGTTGTAATAGGATGCTGTTATATGCACTGGCGCAAGTTAATTTATTTTTAACTTGCTGTGTGTTTTGGAACTGGGATGAATCTTGTGTGTGGGATAATGTGAATATTTATTAAACGGCGATATTCGCCACTGTTTATTTTTCTTAAGATTGAAGATTCAAGAGAGTTTGTTGTCATGTGTCCCAGATAGGACAATGAAATCCTTGCCTTGCTTCATGAAGCTCAGCGGCCCCAGTAACACTGCGATTCTGTTCCCCTTAATGAAATGCTGCGGGTTCCACGTTCAAAGGAACCCCCGATGTCTACAATGCGCTTTATTTTATTTTTTAAGTACCAATAACAAATTTACAGGCCATCAGACACGGGCAGATTTAGGGCCCGGGTTATTCGTTTCCCTCTCAATTCTGTTTTAACTTCTGACCCAATCTGAGGTAAAAAAAACAAAAAAACCCACCGGATTCCTGCATCCCAACCAGAGCAGAAATATCGGGAATTATTTAGTTCACACTACTTAGCTTGATCTACTTTGGAATTTATTTAGGAATGATTCAGCGTTGACGAGACAGACTGTGGCTGGTGTACCTTTGCCATTGCGTCCTGATGAGCGGCAGCAGAAGGCTAATGTTCCGACAACACTACCGTGGTGAGATAAACACGTAATGAAACGCTAACAGTTTGAATTACAGAGGTTATATTGCTATGTACACTCAGCGTGTGAAACAGCGAATCCCTTAATTGTTTTGGGATGGGGAGGAACTGGCTTAAACCGAAGATAGACACAAAATGCTGGAGCAACTCAGCGGGACGGGCAGCATCTCTGGAGAAAATAGTTTTGGATTTAGACCATAATCATGGTGTTCTCGTGTTATTTGTTACCTTGACATGTCGCCGATTAGTGCTCAGCTTTCGCCTTATCCTCTAGAAAGCCCATGCCTAGGAAGACTAAAATTAACCGTGTGGACTAGCGGCTGTTCACATCCCAGCAGATCTATATTTCTGCTATTTAAGTGAGCGTTTGACAAAGCATTAGTGGGTTGCTTTAATGCTCCTCGGCGCTCGGCGCTCTCGCGTTGGACATTGCAGATGTGTGCAACGTGGGTTTATTGATGGATGCTCGCTGCTTATAAAGTTGAACTGGAATATCAATCTTGTGTATGGGGTGCCGAGGCAGCGACAGGAGCCTGGCGGTGGGTGAATCTCAGAGATACGAGAGCAGAACACACCACTCTCCCCGGCTGTCTCGGAGAACAACACCGTGTCAGGTATTAAAAACGCTTGCAACGCAGGCTGGATAAGAGAGGATTTATGAAAGACTGCTGCACAATCGATACTAAACGTTCGTCACGGGACATAGATACTGACCCCGCTGTATTTCACTCGATATATTTACCAAGGCGTGGAGTTCGCCTGAATCCGTTCACACGGAGGTCCCGTTCGGACCACATTTCCAAATTCCAAATTCACCACGGACCCCCCCCCCCCCCCCCCCACCATATGAACACATCCCCGCGTTTAATTACAGGCAATTTAATTTTCGATTTTAACAGGGCACTTGCCTGCAAACTCGCTAAATAATGAAAGGACTATGGGGGCAAATGATGGGCGTGTGCAGTGTCGGCTGTTTAGTGATAGTTAAATGGTGGGCAGGGGGGCTATTTAATTTATAGAAGCTACGAGCGACGGCGTCGGGGGAGCAGCGAGATAATTCATTTTTAAAAAAAGGGACAAGGAGAGATAAAATAAAGAAGACGGTTTTTGTTTTGGTGGTAGGCAGCAACCTCGAAAGTCCGGGGGATGATGAGCGATTTTGGAGCCGTATTAAAGAGGCAGTGGGCGTCGAGAGAGACAGACTGGGACGAGTCATTTGTTATCCGCTACTAACGGGACGGGACGGGACGGAACTAGTGCGAGCGGAGAGGGTGGGGGGTGGGGGTGGGGGGTGGGGGGTCTAACTCGGGGTGCTTTCAAATCCCGTGCAAATCCATGCCTGACCCGCTGAGTTCCTCCAGCACTTGATATATATTTTTTGTTGGTGGGTAGGGAGGGGGGGATTCAAATATTTTATGTGTCGGAAGGAACTGCAGATGCTGGTTTAAACCGAAGGTAGACACAAAAAACCCGGAGTACCTCGGCGGGTCAGGCAACAGCTCCGGAGACAAGGAATAGGCGATGTCTCGGGGCGAGACCCTTCTTTATGATGGGAACATATTAATCGTGAATTCTATTCCCAAATATTATTTGCACTTCAACTCCATGCATTCAACTCTTGCAGATGAACCGTGGATTGAATGTGTAGGGAGGAATTGCAGATGCTGGTTTACACCGAGATAAACACACAAAAACCCGGAGTACTATCTCAGCGGGACAGGCAAACATCTCCCGACAGAAGGAAGAAAGTCTGAAGCAGGGCCCCGACCCGAAACATCACCCATTCCTTCTCTTCAGAGATGCTGCCCGTCCCGCTGAGTTACACCAGCTTTTTTATGTCTATCTTCCGTGAACTAAATGTCAACTCAAGCCAGCACCAAGAGCTTTTATCAAATGATAAGTAAAAAGCTGTAGGTGTCCTGGCACGAAAGGGGTTAATCGCGGATGGAGGATTTAATATCCGCTCTGTTGAACCACGCTCGCCTTGTTCAATAGAGCGAGCGAGACCTCGGCGAGTCTACACTGTGGGGGAAAGGGGTATTTACTTTTACTCTGGGAGTTGTGTCAGATTCACTGGAGCTTCAGTGACCGATTCATTGCGGATGGGTATGTCCACACAACCCAACTCTCCATTGCAGGCCAATCGTGCCGAGATGTAGCAACATTGGGTTTGCAAACTTCCTAAACCCTCTCCACCGCTGTGACATGGCTATCGCCTTCTGCACATTCATATCTGGAGCAAGGTCGCTGCTGCGGGTTGAGTGGTATTGGGAACAAGTTCTCAGTCGCTTTCCCTGCCACCTTGCGTTCCACAATTTAATCACACCACACACGCTAGTTTATGAAATTAAATTAAAAAAAAAAAAAACTTTTATCTTGCTAAAGAAGTAAGGCCACATAAACTGAAAGAAGCACGAAGAAGGGTCGAGACCCGAGCCGTCACCGATTCCTTCTCTCCAGAGATGCTGCCTGACCCGCTGAGTTACTCCAGCTTTTTGTATAAACCAGCATGTGCATTTCCTTTCTACACAAACAAAAAGGTACCTATTTCTATTTCCTCAGATGCTGCTTGACCTGCAGATTGTTTACCAGTTTATTTTTTCCTGCTTTTAAATTCAAATGTGTTTGTTTTGTTGCTTTGGCTATGTTAAAGGATCGATTTGTCACGGGGAAAGGAAGGCACATGCTTACTACATATTAGCCATCTGTAAACGTGGCCGCAAATATTTTTCACCTTGCCCGAGCAGCCTATTGATGTCAACAGCGAACCCCCTTGTTCCTATACAGACCTAGAACTACTATCTACCTCATTGGTGACCCTCGGACTATCCTTGATCGGACTTTGCTGGGTTTACCTTGCACTAAACGTTATTCCCTTATCGTATGATCAGCCATGATCATATTGAATGGCGGTGCAGGCTCGAAGGGCCGAATGGCCTACTCCTGCACCTATTTTCTATGTTTCTGTGTAGCTACACGCTATAAATGGCTCAATTGTGATATGTCTTTCCTCTGACTGGAAAAGCTTTTCACTGTACCTCAATAAACCAAACTGCAACTGAAACTGGACTTTCTACTCGTGACTGTCTGTTTAAGTGGAACAGTGGGGAAAGTTTCCAAAGAGGGTTGACAAGTATTGTCGGTGAATGCACCGAGTCCTATTTATTCTTCCGGAGAGCGTTCATGTTGTTACTTCGCCTTGCCATTTATAGGATGCTTCTCGTTAATAAATCGCCGAAATAATTTTAACACCAACTTGTTATCGGTTATTAATAGACTCGAGGAGCTCGCATGCTATTTCCTCTTTTGGGATATGAATAGGTTATCGCTCATAAAAAAAAAAAAAAAAATCTTAATGGTTTGAATTACATCTCACGCTAGGACAGAGCGCAGACATGACTCACCAATGCGTTGCCGGAATAGAAAATGCCACCTGAGAGAAACAGACTGAATAATTCCAACAAAACACAAAGTGCTGGAGGAACTCAGCGGGTCAGGCAGCGTCTGTGGGGGGAGAATGGACTGAGTGCGTCGGAAGGAACTGCAGATGCTGGTTAACCCTGAAGATAGACACAGATCGCCGGAGTAACTCAGCGGGACGGGCAGCGTCTCTGGAGAGAAGGAATGGGTGGCGTTTGGGGTCGACACCCTTCTTCACATCGAGGGTCTTCATCGTCTAAAGAAGGGTCTCGACCCCAAACGTTACCCATCCCTTCTCTCCAGAGATGCTGCCTGACCCACTGAGTTACTCCTGCATTTTGTCCCTATATTGGGAAAGGACAGAGAAGGATTCGGGCCGGGATTAAATTCAACCATAAATATTTTAACGACACTTTAAATATGGGTGCGGACTGTTAAAAAATAAATGGGTTCCTTTTAAAAAAAATTTAAACCATCACATATGTTCACCTGTTTTGAGCTAACAATTCTTAACTATTTAGAAGCCACAATCTACATCATATAAACGTGCAAATGCTGCAGGTCCTAGCTTTTTGTATCTATTCTCGGTTTAATATAAAGGTTCCACACACACTGTGGGATTGCGCGGAATCACACGCTGTCAACTAACTGTCTTGTGCCTGTGTTTAGGAAGGAACTGCAGATGCTGGAAAACCGAAGGTAGACAAAAGTGCTGGAGAAACTCAGCGGGTGCGGCAGCGTCTATGGAGCGAAGGAGGTAGGCGACGTTTCAGGACGAAACCGTTCTTCAGACTTGCGTGTATCTTCGATTTAAACCAGCATCTGCAGTTCATTCTCGCACATCGGTTAAATTATCATTCCTGACTTCAGTTTAGTTCAGGGTACACAAAAAGCTGGAGAAACTCAGCGGGTGCAGCAGCATCTAAGGAGCGAAGGAGATAGGCGACGTTTCGGGCCGAGACCCTTCAGTTTAGTTCACTTTAGTTCAGTGATATACAGCGCGGAAACAGGCCCTTCGGCCCCGCACATGAACGCACTATCCTACACGCACTAGGGGCAATTTTACATTTATACCAAGCCAATTAACCTGCAAACCTGCACGTCTTTGGAGCGTGGGAGGAAACCGAAGGAGAAAACCCACGCAGGTCACGGGGGGTGTGGGGGGGGGGGGGGGGGGGACGTGCAAACTCCGTACAGACAGCACCCGTAATCGGGGTCGAACCCGGGTCTCTGGCGCTGTGAGGCAGCAACACTGCCGCTGCGCCAGCGTGCACACGATTTCTCATTGATTTAGCTAATACTCCGACAGTTTTGTCCTTTGGCAAACGATTAAGAAAAGGCCGCGAGAAGCTCCATACCATTTATCCTCTTTAAAATGAGGACCTTTATTTACATGTTACACAATGTCATTTATAATCAGGGTTCGTTGCTTATAACTAAAACAAATTGTTGTCACTGAACCCCGGTTCCGCGTGACAACGATAGGCCAAGTAAAGAGAAATGCTATCCATATTTAACATGGCTGAAATAACCTCTGCTTCTCAAACCTAGAAGCCGCGCCGAGCTCTCGTGTCGTGGCTCATGTTGGTGGGTAGTCAGCGCCGTGTGCCCAGCTGCAGAGAGTCGGACAGCACAGAATCAGGCCCTTCGGCCCAACTTGCCCCCGCTGACCAAGATGCTCCGTCTCAGCTAGTCCCACCTGCCTGCCTGCGCTTAGCCCATATCTCCCCAGCCTTTTACCATCCATGCACATGTCTAAATATTTAAATATTGCGATAGTCCATGCCTCAGCGACCTCCCCTGGCAGATCCCACCACCTTTTGTGTGGGGAAAAAGATGCCCCTCGAGTTCCTATAGAATCTTTCCCCTCTCACATTAACCCCATGTCCCCTGGTTCTTGATTACCCATCTCTCAGTAAAACACTGTGCATTTAGCCTGCCCGCTGCGATTAAAGCCGTAGAGCTGGGCGTGAGGCCAATCTGGATATTAATTAGTTATCTCAGAGGGTATCTGGACTGCTACCCACCCTAAACACCACCAACAAAACATATACCGTGGCGCGGCGGTAGAGTTGCCGCCTCACAGCGCCGGAGACCCGGCTCGATCCCGACTACGGGCGCTGTCTGTACGGAGTTTGCACGTTCTCCCCGTGACCTGCGTGGGTTTTCTCTGAGATTTTTCGGTTTCCTCCCACACTCCCAAAGACGTGCATGTTTACAAGTTAACTGTCTTGGTATAAATGTAAATTGTCCCTAGTGTGTGTAGGATGGCGTTAATGTGCGGGGGTCGCTGGTCGGTGCGGACCCGATGGGCCGAAGGGCCCGTTTCCGCGCTGTGTCTCTAAACCAAACCAAACTAAACTAAAGGCAGACTCAAAAAGCTGGAGAAACGCAGCGGGACAGGCAGCATCTCCGGAGAGAAGGGATGGGTGACGTTTCAAATTTCATTTTCCAAAGGAAGGGTCCCGACCCGAAACGTCACCTAGCCATGATCCCCAGAGATGCTGCCCGACCCGCAGAGCTACTCCAACACTACAAGAAAAAATACTTTCGGGGAGTCTCACTTTGAGGTATCTTGCCCAGAATTGTCGCTCCGGTTTTGACGCTGAATTCGATTTTATCCCCCCACCCCCCACACTACCCCCCCCCCCTCACCCCCCTCCCACACCGAACCCCCCCCCCATCCCCCCTCCTTTATCTTTAGTCTGTAACTTCCTTCTCTTTATAAATGCTGCCCGACCCGCTGAGTTACTCCAGCATTTTGTGTCTATCGTCGGTTTAAACCAGTTCCTTCCAACACCCGAGTCAAATATTGAGTCTGGTCAGTGTGAAGAAGGGTCCTCTCTCTGCCCACACCCTCCACACATGCTATTGCTACCTGACCAGCCGAGTCCCACCAGCATTTGGTGTTTTACTCAAAGAACCAGTCGCCAGACTCCGTCTGAAGTTGTGAAGTAGGGGTTGTATTTTGGGGTAAAAGTCTTAATGGCAGTGGGGAAAAGGTAGGTGGCGTTGAAATATGAAGATGAATCGCAGAGCCGACCAGACCCTTGTTCAGACCTCTTCAGCCTGAAGAAGGGTCTCGACCCGAAACGCCACCAATCCCTTCTCTCCAGAGATGCTGCCTGTCCCGCCGAGTTCCTCCAGCATTTTGTGTCCATCTTCGGTGGAACCTACACGTTCGTTCCTACACAGAGCTGCCCATCTGTACATAGGCAGATGGGAAGATTTCTATCTGTTGTACTGAAGTTTTAATTAATTGTATGTCTGATCTGTTTGTACACCACGAAAAACAAAACCCTTCACCGCATCTCGTTGCTTGAAGCAGTAGGTCAACCTAAACCTAAAGATTTCAGCCAATTAAGACATCGATGGACATATACACGTTGTTACAGTTAATATATTTAATTTTAATTTAGTGCAATACGTATTAACCGTGAAAAGGATAAATGTGATGAACTTCAGCTGCGCAATAAATTAGATATTTTAAAATGTTTGCCTTGGTTAGAAGTCCAGGCAGTGACTTGGGGTTTGCATTTGGAACAGCGCCTAAACCTGAGGACTCTTCTTTTGTTCAGATTTGAGATTGGGTTCGAGATACAGCGCGGAAACAGGCCCTTCGGCCCACCGAGTCCGTGCTGAGCAGCGGCCACCCCGTACACTAGCACCATCCCACTACACACACTAGGGATAGTTTACATTCTGAAGAATGCTGAAGTTTACTATCTGAAGAAGGGTTTTCGGCCCGAAACGTTGCCTATGTCCTTCGCTCCACAGATGCTGCTGCTGCACCCGCTGGGTTTCTCCAGCACGTTTGTCCACCTACAGTTTACATTTATAGCAACGCAAATTAACCTGTACACCTGCACGTCTTTGGAGTGTGGGAGGAAACCGGAGATCCCGGAGAAAACCCACGGGCAGAACGTGCAAACTCCGTACAGTCAGCGCCAGCAGTCAGGATCGAACCAGGGGATACCGTACTCGACTAAGACTGTACGTGCGTATTGTAATACTCCTCGGGCTAACGGGGTCAGGGGATATGGGGAGAAGGCAGGAACGGGGCACTGGTTGGGGATGATCAGCCACGATCACATTGAAGGACGGTGCTGGCTCGAAGCGGCTGACGTTCCACTCCTGCACCTATTTTCCATGTTCTATGTTTCTAATACTTTTACTGAACTGTATGCACTTGTAGCTCGCTACGTGTGGCAATGAAGAACCATTCAACCATAGCTACGGAATGGTTTCCTGGAAATACTGGGGGCTATGGAACGGCAACCAATATCCGCTCGGGGAAATGACAAAACTGTTTTATTTTCAGTTTAATCTCTTGGCCCGAACCCAAGAAAGAGTTTAAACTTGAAACAGCTCGATATTTGTTTGTCCCGACGGTGTCTAGTTTGGGTTGGCTTAGAGCTACAGCGCGGAAACGGGCCTCTCGCCCCACCGAGTCCGCGCCGACCAGCGATGCCCGCACATTAACACGAGGGACATTAAAAAAAAAAGCAAATAAAAGTAACCCACAGATCTGTACGCCTTTGGAATGTTGGAGGAAACCGGAGCACCCGGGGAGAACCCACGCAGGTCGCGGGGAGAACGCACAAACTCCGTACAGACAGCGCCCGCGGTCAACGAACCCGGCTCTCTGTGAGGCAGCAACTCTACCGCCGCGCCGGTTTGTCTTTCCTGCATTCACGTTTTTACACATGAACATATTAGATCAATACATGGGAACATAGAAACATAGAAAATAGGTGCAAGAGGAGGCCATTCGGCCCTTCCAGCCAGCACCGCCATTCATTGTGATCATGGCTGATCGTCCCCTATCAATAACCCGTGCCTGCCTTCTCCCCATATCCATTGACTCCACTAGCCCCTAGAGCTCTATCCAACTCTCTCTTAAATCCATCCAGTGACTTGGCCTCCACTGCCCTCTGTGGCAGGGAATTCCACAAATTCACAACTCTCTGGGTGAAAACGTTTTTTCTCACCTCAGTCTTAAATGGCCTCCCCTTTATTATAAGACTGTGGCCCCTGGTTTCTGGACTCGCCCCACATTGGCAACAATACCAATACCACCTTGTTATAATGTGTGCACCTTCCCATTGTAACTTTCTCCATCACATTCACACGTTTGCCTCGAAAAGTCCCCTTGCGAGTGTGAAGTTGTGTTTGAAAGGCCAGGAATCTCAGCCGTCGTTTTACTCCAGAGACGCTGCCTGGCCCGCTCAGTTACACCAGCACTTTGTGTCTATCTTTGGTAAAATCCGGCATCTCCAGTTCTATATTTCCACGTCAAGTGAAGAGGTAGTGGGCAGGAAGGAACTGCAGATGCTGGTTTAAACCGTAGATAGACACAAAAAAGCTGGAGTCAGACGGCATCCCGGGAGAGAAGGAATGGGTGACTCGACCCGAAACTTGGCCCGTTCCTTCTCTCCAGAGACGCTGCCGGTCCCGCCGAGTTACTCCAACATTTGTCTATCTTCTTTAAGTAAATAAGAGTTTCGGTTCTATATTCCACTCTGTAATCCGTCAGGTAACACGTCGAGTAGTAGAAACAAGGAACGGTAGGTGCTGGTTAATACACAAAAGGACACAAAGTGCTGGAGGAACTCAACAGGTCCGGGGACCAACACTGCGGGATGTCCGAAACATAATCATTGTTTGATAGAAGATAGACACAAAATGCTGGAGTGACTCAGCGGGTCTGACTGCATCTCTGGGGAGGAATGGGACCCTGCCCCAGCCTCTCACCCCTCTCAAGGGGTAAGCCATTTAGAACGGAGATGAGGGAACAGTTTTTTTTCACACAGAGAGTTGTGAGTCTGTGGGATTCTCTGCCTCAGGGGGCGGTGGAGGCCGGTTCTCTGGATACTTTCAAGAGAGAACTAGAAAGGGCTCTTAAACATAGCAGAGCCGGGGGATATGGGGAGAAGGCAGGAACGGGGTACTGATTGGGGATGATCAGCCATGCTCACATTGAATGGCGGTGCTGGCTCGAAGGGCCGAATGGCCTACTCCTGCACCTACAGTCTATTGTGAATTGTCTCCAGAGATGCTGCCTGTCCCGCTGAGTTACTCCAGCGTGTTGTGTCTATCTTCGGAGCATCTGCAGTTTCTTCCTGCACATATTGTTGACAGAATCTGTGCCCAGCTTAAATAGTTTCAATAGAGTCCAATACTTCGTTATTTGACAACCAAATAACGTGAATCGGCGGCCCTCGCCCGAAACTCTTAGAATGACGGGACATGTTTTAGATTAACCAATGAACGAGGAAGTTAGCTTACTCTTGGGAAAATAAATATATTTTTTCCGTTGTTTTGATTGAAGTGTAGAATATGTAATATCACAAAAGGGGCGATTGCTTAAAAGTTGTTTCTGTTTAAACATGAGCCGACTGGTTTGATTTAACTAATTGATAAAGTGCAACGTGGAAACTTTCGCCAGCAACTGAAGTGTTAAAGGTAGACAAAAATGCTGGAGAAACTCAGCGGGTGAGGCAGCATCTATAGAGCGAAGGAAAAGGTGACGTTTCGGGTCGAGACCCTACTTCAGACCCATCCCCTTCGCCCCATAGATGCGGCCTCACCCGCTGAGTTTCTCCAGCATTTTTGTCTACCGTAGATTTTTCCAGCATCTGCAGTTCCTTCTTAAATAAACGCAGTCGGAACACGTCGGATTTAGTCCCACATTGTACCACTCAGCCGTCCTTCCGAATTCGCTAATAACTTTACAAACAGGCGACTCTTCGGATCGAGACCCTTCTTCATTCTGAAGAAAGGTCTCGACCCGGAACGTCACCCATTCCTTCTCCCCAGAGACGCTGCCTGTCCCGCTGAGTTACTCCAGCTTTTTGAGTCTCTCTTGGGTGTAATCTAACATCTGCATTTGCTCCCTGACAAATGACTTTATACACTTCAGTCGCTGTGTGTGAGTCTTATTACGGAGTTTGGACGAGATTGCATTCAGAAATTCTGCGGTTCCAGTATTTTAGCAGCCGCGCTCTCGTGGAATCACTCGAACAGTTGGCATCATATTCCTTAAATGAGTTACGCGAGTAAAATCGGACTTTGTTTGATACTTGAGTTTAATTTGTCAATTAGCCATTGTTACCCTGCTGTGCCCTGCTGTACCTCACTTTGTGAGCAGAGCGAACATTTCATAGAAACATAGAACATAAAAAATAGATGCAGGACTATCTCGGCCATTCGGCCCTTCGAGCCTGCACCGCCATTCACTATGATCATAGTTCAGACGTTAGATGGTAAAATAATAACTCGTATAATATTTATATTTGCAAAGACGTGCAGAGTTGTAGACTAATCTTAGAATAAAGGGGAGGCCATTTAAGACTGTGGTGAGAAAAAAAAACTTTTTCACCCAGAGAGTTGTGAATTTGTGGAATTCCCTGCCACAGAGGGCAGTGGAGGCCAAGTCACTGGATGGATTCAAGAGAGAGTTAGATAGAGCTCTAGGGGCTAGTGGAGTCAAGGGATATGGGGAGAAGGCAGGCACGGGTTATTGATAGGGGATGATCAGCCATGATCACAATGAATGGCGGTGCTGGCTCGAAGGGCCGAATGGCCTCCTCCTGCTATTTTCTGTGTTTCCTGTTTCTAATTGGCTTCTGAAAACCACCCACAGTGTGTGGGGCATAGAACTAGTGAGATCCAAGGGCGGCCTGGACTCGGCGGGCCGAAGGGCCCGTTTCCATGCTGTAGCTTGAAAATAGACGAAGCTGCGTAAAACACCACAGGAAAGGACGCGGAGACAGTGTCAAAGAGCATTCCTTACAAGCCAAAACTCACATTTGAATTGGTAACTGGGTGGACCTTGGCGACAAGCTTTGGTCGGCGCAGCGGCAGAGTCGCTGCCTCACAGCGCCGGAGACCCGGGTTCGACCCCGACTGCTGTCTGGGTGCTGTCCGTGCGGAGTTTGCGCGTTCGCCCTGATTTCTCCGGGCGCTCCACGCCCCAAAGACGCGCATGTTTGTAGGTCAATATGCTTCTGTAATGTGTCCCCACTGTGTAGGATAGTGCTTGTGCATGGGGCGAGCCCAAGGGCTTTTTTTCTTTTAGAGTAATTGAGCATGGAAACAGGCCATTCGGCCCAACTTGCCCCAACTTGCCCACGCCGCCCAACGTGTCCCATCTGCACCAGTCCCCCCTACCTGCGATTGGCACATATCCATCTTAACCTGTCCAGGTACCATGTAGAAACACAGATACATCGTACATTGAAAAATAGGCCATTCGGCCCTTCGAGCCAGCACCGCCATTCAACATGGCTGATGGTCCAGAATCAGTACCCCGTTCCTGCTTTCCCCCATATCCCTAGACTCCATTAGCCCTAAGAGCTATATCTAACTCTCTCTCGAATACATCATATATATATATATATATATATATATATATATGTACATACATGTACTTGTCGACATGTCCCTTAAGCGATGAAATAGTACTGGCGTCCCCCCGCTATATCTCTAAAGTCTAACTTCTCTCGACTCTCAGCTCCAGAGATTGGTCCTTTCCTTTACTGAGGTCTCAACAAGGAAGTTATTATGAGGTCTCGACCCGAAACGTCCCCCATTCCTTCCCTCCAGAGATGATGAGTTACTCCCTCAGGTCGCGCTGAGTTGCTCCAGCATCTTGTGTCGACTTCGGTTTAAACCAGCGTCTGCAGTTCCTCTCTACTTACTTCTGGGACATGTTTAGTCAAATATTAACCCCCCCCCCCCCCCCCCCCCCCCCCCCAACCCCCGCAACCCTGTGACATTAAGGCCGCCCAACGCATAACCAGCTGACCCGGGCCTACTCAGCCATTCACACACCCTGAGCTGAAGGACACGGGATCCTTTGCCGTTTCTTGTCGCTGTCCAGGCGAGCAGAGGGGACGAGAGCAGATACACCGGGAAGCACTTCACACAGAGGAGGTCTAGACTTTAGAGATAGAGCGCGGAAACAGGCCCTTCGACCCACCGAGTACACACACACACACACACACTCACACACACACACACACACATACACACACAGACACACACACTCACACACATATACACCACACACACACACACACATCACACACACACACACACACACACACACTCACACTCACACACTCACACACAACACACACACACACACTCACACACACACACTCACACACACACACACACACACACTCACACACACACACACACACTCACAAAGCTACACACACACACACACACACTCACACACTCACACACTCACACACACACACACGCACACACACACACACACACACACACTTCAGGGACACATTTACACCTTACCACAGTATATTTTACAACCGACCTATAACTTACAACATATATGACCATATGTGCCGAACCAGAAGCCAATTAACCTACACACTCAAACCTGCACGTCTTTGGAGTGTGGGAGGAAACCGGAGCACCCGGAAAAAAACCCACGCAGGTCACGGGGAGAGCGTACACACTCCGAACAGACAGCGCCCGTAGTCGGGATCGAACCCGGGTCTCCGGCGCTGTGAGGCAGCGACTCTACCGCTGCGCTCTATCATCAAAACGCAAAGTTCTGGAGGGGGGGGGGGGCACTCAACGGGCCAGGCAGCATCTGTGGAGGGAGGTGGTGAGACTATTTTCAGGTCAGACTGACCCAAAACGTCGCCCGCCCATTGCCATCCACAGATGCTGCCTGGCCCGTTGAGGTCCTCCAACGCTTTGTGTTCTGCTCCAGATTCCAGCGGCTGCGTTTGCTCGTGTGGTCAGAGCAACGCTGCCCCTTCCCGGGTAGTTAGAAAGTGGACTGCTGGAAAGAGATGCTGTAACTCCGTGGTTTCAGGGGGGGGGGGGGGGGGGGAGGAGGAAGAGGAATCTCCGCGGAAGAACCAATCATTCATACGAGAAAGGATTGTAAGTCGTGAATTTTCCAAGGGGGATAATTATAGCAAAGTGCTGGGTTAACCCGGCGGGCCAGGCAGCATCCCTGGGGAACATGGACAGGTACAAAGTGCTGGGTTAACCCGGCGGGCCAGGCAGCATCCCTGGAGAACGTGGACAGGTACAAAGTGCTGGGTTAACCCGGCGGGCCAGGCAGCATCCCTGGAGAACGTGGACAGGTACAAAGTGCTGGGTTAACCCGGCGGGCCAGGCAGCATCCCTGGAGAACGTGGACAGGTACAAAGTGCTGGGTTAAACCCGGCGGGCCAGGCAGCATCCCTGGAGAACATGGACAGGTACAAAGTGCTGGGTTAACCCGGCGGGCCAGGCAGCATCCCTGGAGAACGTGGACAGGTACAAAGTGCTGGGTTAACCCGGCGGGCCAGGCAGCATCCCTGGAGAACGTGGACAGGTACAAAGTGCTGGGTTAACCCGGCGGGCCAGGCAAAAGGAACAGGTGACTTTTTGGTGCGATACGCTTCCCCCACCCATTCCTTCTCTCCAGAGATGCTGCCTGGCCCGCCGAGTTACTCCAGTATGTTGTGTCTTATCTTCGGCATAAACCAGCATCTGCACTTCCTTCCTACACACTTGTCCTGGAGGTGACTACAGAGGCGAGGTTGTGTCTTTTGCGTAACAGGCCAACGCGACTAAAGACCCAGTTGCACCAGAAAGCATTTCCTCACCTTCTCAAAGACACAAAGTGCATCTGTGGGGGGCATGGAGAGGTGATGTTTCACAGAGTGCTGGAGTAACTCAGCGGGTCAGGCAGCATCTGTGGAGAACATGGAGAGGAGGCGTTTCGAGGCGGAATCCATTCTTCAGACTGACTGAACAATTTTCTACTCACTGAAACACCGCGTAGAAATCGGTGTGAATCTGGGACTGTGGGATAAACTGAATTCGGGATAAACTGTACAATTCCTCCCGCTTCTGTCGTGGGGTAGACTGAGACTGAGACTGAGACTGAGACTGGCTCCCCCCCCCCCCCCCCCCCCCCCCCCCCCCCCCCCCCCCCCCCCACCCCCCCCCCCCCCCCCCCCCCCCCCCCCCCCCCCCCCCCCCCCCCCCCCCCCCCCCCCCCCCCCCCCCCCCCCCCCCCCCCCCCCCACGGCCCTCCTTCTGAGAGTGACTCCCAATCTTTGCACATCACCAATCCTTGCCACTCGTCACTTCAATGTCATGTTTCATCTATCTTGTTGTGGTGAATGACTGTTGGCAGATCAATTTCCCCCCTGGGATAAAGAAAGTTCTATCGTAGCCTATCGTACGGAATGTGTGGAAATAATAGTTTCCTTCTAGACAGACCGCCCTTTAGATTCTCCAGAGATGCTGCCTGTCCCACAGTTTACTCCAGCATTTTGTGTCTACCCGCCGCCGTCCGATACTTGTTTGTACTACCGCGCGTTTGAGTTCAAACTGGGAACACTGTTTTTTTAATTTAATTTTTTATTTTATTGTATACACCTTTATATAATATATATAATAGTAAATATTTTTAATATATGTAACATAATATAATATATATTATAATTATATATAATATAATACAATATTATATATATATAATATAATATATAATATTGTATTTATATTATATATAATTATATAATATTATATATATATATTACATATTATATATTATATTATACTATATTACATATAATTATATAATATTAATATATTATATATAATTATATTATATAATTATATAATTATAATTATAATTATATGATATAGTTTAATACAATTTAATATAATTATATCAATATATATATATTAAATTGTATTAAACTATATTACATATAATTTATATATTATATATATATATATAATATATTATATTATATATAATAATATTATATTATATATAATTATAATATATATATTATATTATATATATTAAAAATATTAATAATAAAATTGAACACTTCGTAATGAAAGTGTGAATGTGCTACAAATACTTTTTTATAAAATCCTCTCCAACCATTGGAGACAAAACCTTTTTGTTAGGGTGGGGCGGCGAGTAGAGTTGCTGAGACCAGGGTTCCAACCTGACTATGCGTGCTGTCTGTGTGGAGTTTGCACGTTCTACCCGTGACCGGGTGGTTTTCTCCGGGGGCTCCGGTTTCCTCCCACGCTCCAAATTCCAAGGGAGACTCAAAAAACTGGAGTGACGCGGCGGGTGAGGCAGTATAGATGCCGCCTCACCCGCTGAGTTACTCCAGCTTTTTGTTTTTACCTTTGATTTTATCCAGCATCTGCAGTTCGTTCTCACACTCTCAATTGCAAGCATGTGGTGACAATATTTACTCTCTCATCCCCATTACCCAGTGAGGAATGAACTTACTCTGTACTAACATAACATCCGTTAACTAATGGTGTGTGCTTAGTTAACTGCCTCGTTATATCTTGTTTTCAGAAACTAGATAATTGTCTTGTTCCCTGAAATAAGGCCTTTGATTTAGTTTAATTTAGTCTGGGGAACAAGTGTGTAAACCTGCCCTTCGGCCCACCGTGTCCGCACCGACCAGCGAGCCCCTCACATCAATACTACCCCGCACACACAAGGGACAATTTTACACCTTATATCAAAAAATAATTAACCTACAAACCTGTACGTCTTTGGAGTATGTGGGGAATCTGAAGATCCCGGAGAAAACCCACACAGGCTACGGGACGAACGTACATGCTCTGTACTGACAGCTCCCATGGTCAGGGCCAAACCCGGGTCTCGGGAGCGGTAAGGCAGTAACTCTATGGCTGTGCCACTGTGCTGCCCCGATTTAAAATGTCTATATTTCAAGATGTTACTTTGTTAAATAGCCGTCAGAATCTGTAGCAGCAATACATCACAATATTCTTTCACAACTGGAGTCATAGAGTGATACAGCGTGAAACAGGCCCTTCGGCCCAACTTGCCCACACCGGCCTACATGTCCCAGCTACACTAGTCCCACCTGCCTGGGTTTGTTCCATATCCCTCCAAACTGTCCTATCCATGTACCTGTCTAACTGCTTCTAAACGTTGGGATAGTCCCAGCCTCAACTATCTCCTCTGGCAGCTCGTTCCATGCACCCACCACCCTTTGTGTGAAAAACTTACCCCTCAGATTCCTATTAAACTTTTCCCCTTCGCCTTAAACCCATGTCCTCTGGTCCACGATTCCCCTACTCCTGGCAAGAAACTCTATGCATCTCCCCGATCTAATCCTCTCATGAACCTCAAGTTATTTCTGCTGAAAGTAGCCAACTTAATTAAATGCAAGCTTTTAAAATTTAACTTCCAAGCCAAAGACATGTTTAAAATCACATTTGAATTGGTAACTGGATGAATCCTGGTGGCTTTTTCTTACATAAACTCTGTTCAATAAACTTGGGACTTAATTTTAGCTACTTAAAAAATGGCAATTGTCCCGATAATGCAAAATATGTCACAATTAAATTAATATAATGCCTTTGCAAAGCGCTTTTGTAGAATGAAGATCTGGAAAGTGATATCACAGTGTACGGTTTTAGATATATTTACAACCCAAACCATATATCGAGATTTCATGCCATCAATGCTCGTGTTATTGGGAACAATCACTTCGCTGTGTTTTCTCCAACTATGTCACCAAACAAAAATGTCATGCTAACAGCTGGCTTGAATTAATCATTGATGAGGAAGACTGATGTGCCTTTGTTTTACGTTTTATTCCAAAAACAACAAAGACTGTTTTGGTGCACTATTTCAAAACCCGGGCTTTACTTTTTCATCTCCACTCTGAAGCAGAGTAAAAAACACAGTGGTGTACGCATTACCGAGCTTGGCATCCGGTACTGTAGAGTCATAGAGTGATACAATGTGGAAAAGGCCTTTGGCCCACACCGGCCAACAATGTTCCACCTACACTGGTCCCACCTGCCTGCGCTTTGGTCCATATCCCCTCCAAACCAGTCCCATCCATGTACCTGACTAATGTTGGGATAGTCCCAGTGTCAACTACCTCCTCTGGCAGCTCGTTCCGTACACCCAACACCCTATGGGTGCAAAAGTTACCCCTCAAATTCCTATTCAATCTTTTCCCTTTCAACTTAAAGTGATGTCCTTTGGTCCTCGATTCATCTACTCTGGGCAAGAGACTGTGCATCTATCCGATCTATTCCTCTCATGATCTCATACATATTGGATGAAGTCCATATTGCGTTGGGGTGAGAAAAGTTCCCCATGGGGACAAACGTGGGCGAATGAAGAAGGGTCACCTGAATGAGGAATTGGTTAGAAAGTGGGTATAATTGGTCATCTACTCCCAATAGAAAGTGCCGAAGGAACTCAAAGGGTCAGGCAGTAGCTGGGGTGGGAAATGGACGGATATTTTTTCACGTCACAACCCTTCTTCAGACTGACCCAAAATTTTGTTCGGTTTTGTTTATTGTCACGTTCATCGAGGTACAGTGAAAAGCTTTTGCTGTGTGCTCACCAGTCAGCGGACAGACAAAACTCGATTACAATCGAGACATTCAAAGTGGGAATGACGTTTAGTGCAAGGTAGAGCCAGTGAAGTCCGATCAAAGATAGTCTGAGGGCCCGCGATGAGGTAGATGGTAGTTCCGGACTGCTCTCTAGTTGTGGTAGGATGGCCGTTGTGACGGAAATAGTAATAAACACCCAGACTGCCTTGAAAATTCAAAAATGTGATATTCTCAAGATCAGAACTTTAATATTATTGTATTATATGCTGTAAGTCCGTAACAGATAGGTAAATAAATTACAATTTCTATCAATAGACCAAGTGTTAATGGAGAAGATCAGTTGCTAGCTGGTACATTGGCACATCATAATCAGTAGCATCATCATACTCCTCAGATTGTAACCAATAAGCAACTCTGTACACCTTGTTTTTCCTCAACTTTTCAATTTTGCAATTGTAAACTAGTTTTTTCTCTTCAAAGTTTTTTCTCTTCCAACCACGCATGACATGCCTTTCTGCCCACTACTTTCCCATTAACAATGTCCTGTAGATTAATCTAGAAACATGCACTCAATATAATCAAAATTATTGTTTTTTTACACAATACATGGGACTAAAGCTGATATTTAGTATAAAAATATTGACTATGGATAGACAATAATACAAAATATAGACGATTTAAATGCTCTTATGACATGATTGTCCAAAAAAAAAGAGCATTTAAATCATCTTGCGAGTGGGTTTTTCTGGAACGCGATCGATTGGAACGTTGCATTTGCGGTGAATTTGAACTCCATATCGGTAGGAAAAACACTGCTGGTACGTATGGGGCCTAAATCACATTTTCGCAACGTAAAATTAGGTTAAAGCCATCCCAAGAAGCAAGATTTTATATAGATAAAATAGACGACTTGCCCTTTGTTTTGTCCCGTTCTTGCGATCCGTCACACTGTAGGCGTTGAGGGCGTTAGAAGTCGCTTTTTATTTTAATCTAATTGTTAAATTGTCTTGCGATTAAAAAAAAACAGGAATGGAAGTCCGATCGATTATTCTTCAGCAACTAGCAGCCCGTGGAAATCCGCCTCCGACAGGCAGTAAAAGAATGGATTTTAATTCCCCCCCCCCCCCCAAAGGCGCCAAAGTTGCGCGCACGGCCAGTGGCAGAACTGCAGCGCCGCTGAAGGTAAGTTTTGTAACATCGCTATAACATGGTGCCAGAACTGAGCACAATATTCTAAATGCGGTCTCACCATCGTCGTATATTAACTGCAACATGACCTCCCAACTTCTATACTCAATACTCTGACTGATGAATGACTGAGTGACTGACTGACTGAAAGTGCCAAAAGTCTTTTTGACCACCTTATCTACCTGCGACTCGACCTTGGGGGCACCTGTACTCCTAGATCCCTCTGCTCTACAACACTACCCAGAGGCCCACCATTCACCGTGTAGGTCCTTCCCTTATTGAAGGTTCCAAAATGCAACACCACACATTTCTCTGTATTAAATTCCATCAACCATTCCTCCGCCCACCTGGCCAATCGATCCAGATCCTGCTGCAATCGTTCACAACCATCTTCACTATCTGCAAAACCACCCACTTTTGTATCATCAGCAAACTTGCTAATCTTGCCCTGTATGTTCTCATCCAAATCATTGATGTTGTTGACAAACAGTAACGGGCCCAGCACCGAACCCTGAGGCACACCACTAGTAACATGCCTCCATTCTGAGAAGCAACCTTCCACCATCGCCCTCTGCTTCCTTCCATTGAGCCAATTTACTATCCATTCAGCTGTCTCTCCTTGGATCCCTTGGGATCTAACGTTCCAGTGCAGCCTGCCATGTGGAACCTTGTCGAACGCCTTACTGAAGTCCATGTATACAACATCTACAGCTCTGCCCTCATCACGCCTTCAAAAAAATCAATCAGATTTGTGAGACATTACCTCCCACATACAAACCCACGCTGACTGTCCCTAATCAGCCCTTTGTCCATCCATATGCCGGAATATCCTCTCAGTTTGTTATCCTTTCCATCTGGCACTGGGCCTGTACTCGCTGGAGTTTAGAAGGATGAGGGGGGACCTCATTGAAACTTATGGAATAGTGAAAGGACTGGATAACGTTGATGTGGAGAGGATGTTTCCACTATTGGGAGAGTCTAGGACTAGAGGTCATAGCCTCAGAATTAAAGGGTGTTCTTTTAGGAAGGGGATGAAGAGGAATTTATTTAGTCAGAGGGGGTGGTGAATCTGTGGAATTATTTGTGACAGAAGGCTGTGAAGGCCAAGTCAGTCAATATTTTTAAGGCATTCTTGTAGATTCTTGATTAGTACGGGTGTCAGAGGTTATGGGGAGAAGGCAGGAGATTTAGGAGGGAGAGGTAGATCTGTCATGATTGAATGGAGGAGTAGAGTTGATGGGCTGAATGGCCTAATTCTGCTCCTATCTCTTATGAGCCCTTGTGATCTTAAGACATGTTTGATCATCCACAGAGAAAGCAAAGTGAAGGACACAGTTTACTAGACTAGTCAGATACATTTAAAATGACTTGAACTGATATTTTCATTCGGAAATGTTGCATGTTTTATTCACTCATGTTCAGTTTGGAAGATGAGGCAGCAACTCTACCCATTGTGACACAGTGGTGCAGAATGGTGGAGCTGCTGTCTCACGGTTCCAGATACCTGGGTTCGATCCTGACCTCGGGTGCTGTCTGTGTGAAGTTAGCACGTTCACCCTGTCACCGCATGGGTTTACTCCGGGTGCCCCGGTTTCTTCCTACATCCCAAGACGTGCGGGTTTGCAGGTTAATTGGCTATGGTAAAATTGCCCCCTAGTGTGCAGGGTGTGGATGAGAAAATGAGATGGCATTGAATTACTTGATTAGTACGGGTGTCGGGGGTTACGGGGAGAAGTTCTAAAGTTGTATAGGGCTCTGGTAAGACCACATCTGGAGTATTCTGCCCAAATTTGACAAAAGGAAGCAAATGGCAATGTTGTCAAAATTGAGTTATTGCTTGTTTTAGGGTATTTGAGATATGTGAACAAAATAAGTCTTCTCTGAGTACAATTTGAAAATATTTATACCAGAGAAGTAAGAAATTCCATCACAGAGAGCTGAAAGAAAAACACGGTTTCCTCATTTGCAAGAAAATGCCTTTCTGTCAGTTGCTTCCTTTTGTCAAAGTAGGGGAGTGTTGCGTACAGTTTTGGTCTCCTAATTTGTGGAAGGACATCCTTGTGATTGAGGCAGTGCAGCGTAGGTTCACCAGATTGATCCCTGGGATGGCGGGACTGTCATATGAGGAAAGATTGAAAAGACTAGGCTTGTATTCACTGGAGTTTAGAAGGATGAGGGGAGGGATCTTATAGAAACATATAAAATTATAAAAGGACTGGACAAGCTAGATGCAGGAAAAATGTTCCCAGTGTTGGGCGAGTCCAGAACCAGGGGCCACAGTCTTAGAATAAAGGGGAGGCAATTTAAGACTGAGGTGAGAAAAAACTTCAGAGAGTTGTGAATTTGTGGAATTCCCTGCCACAGAGGGCAGCGGAGGCCAAATCACTGGATGGATTTAAGAGAGAGTTAGATCGAGCTCTAGGGGCTAGTGGAGTCAAGGGATATGTGGAGAAGGCAGGCACGGGTTATTGATTGGGGACGATCAGCCACGATCACAAAGAATAGGCTTGAAGAGCCCAATGGCCTCCTCCTGCACCTATTTTCTATGTTTCTATGTTTCTAAGGCAGGAAAATGGTGCTGGGAGGACAGATAGATCAGCCATGATTGAATGGCAGAGTACACTTGATGGGCTGAATGGCCTAACTCTTCTCCTATCCCTTATGATCTAATTATCTTATGAACTAGTGTGAATAGGTGAAGGGCCTGTTTCCATGCTGTTTCAATCTTACAATCTTACAAGCAGTCTCTTTCATATTTGTAAAAGTTTTAATCATCTTAATTAAAAGTCTGAAGAAGGGTCTCGACCCGAAACGTCACCCATTCCTCTCCAGAGATGCTGCCCGTCCCGCTGAGATGCTCCAGCTTTTTGCGTTAATCTTCATTCAATTAGCAATTTTCTACAATTCACCAGTGTCCTCTAATTACTATTTACTCACTGTTCAATAGATAAGAACTGTATCTAAATATCTTGGGCAATGTATTTTTAGGACCAGAAAAAATCTATTGATTCTTATCAAGCAGTAAATATATTGTATTAGCAATTACTATCCTGTTAAAACACAAGGATAAGATAGAAAATAATGAGAGGTTAACATAGACTCCCAGCAGGTTAAAGGAAGTTTTAACAAAGCAGCAGATATTTGATTTCTTCCTAAACTAGTCCAAAGGTTCAGTCTTCAGTTGAGTTCAAAGATGCAGCATGGAAACAGGCCTCACCGAGACCGCACCAACCAGCGATCCCCGCACTCCAACACTACCCGACGCACGCTAGGGACAATTTTACACTTATACCAAAGCCAATTAACCTACAAACCTGCACGTCTTTGGAGTGTGGGAGGAAACCGAAGATCTCAAATAAAACCCACGCATGTCATGGGGAGAACGTGCAAACTCCGTACAGGCAGTACCCGTAGTCGGGATCGAACCCGTGTCCCTGGCGCTGCATTCGCTGTCAGGCAGCAACTCTACCGCTGCGCCACCGTGCCGCCCTAAATGAATTTTAATTTACTAAAGAAGGGTCTCGACGCAAAATGTCACCCATTCCTTCTCTCCAGAGAAGCTGCCTGTCCCGATGAGTTACTCCAGCATTTTGTGTTTAAACCAGCATCTGCAGTTCCTTCCTATAAATTAATTTAATTGTATGTTAAATATATATTCACCTTCAAATTGATGCGAGATTCTAGCTAGAATCGATGTGTCAGCGTGAAAATAATTTGGTGCTATTAATATTCTGTTAACATGTCTACAAATATTGCAATATGCTGGAGTTTTAATTAATTTCTTCCCTTTCCTTCCCCCTCTCTTCCTTGTGCCCCACCTGGACTTGCACCCATTTCTTCACTTCCACCATTCATTCCATCTAGTTGAGTCCACCAATTTTGCCCAGAGTTGGGGAATCGAGAACCAAATTGGGTGAGTGGGGAAGGGGGGGGGGGGGGGGGGGGGGAAGATTTAATAGGAAGCTGAGGGGTAAACCTTTTTACACCTAGGGTGGTAGGTGTATGGAACGAGCTGCTGGAGGAGGGAGTTGAGACAGGTTCTATCACAACATCTAATAAACATTTGGATAAGTTCATGGATAGGACAGGTTTGGAGGGATATGGGTCAAGCGCAGGCAGGTGGGACTGGTGTAGATAGAAACATAGAAACATAGAAATTAGGTGCAGGAGCAGGCCATTCGACCCTTCGAGCCTGCACCGCCATTCAATATGATCATGGCTGATCATCCAACTCAGTATCCTGTACCTGCCTTCTCTCCATACCCACGATCCCTTCAGCCACAAGGGCCACATCCAACTCCCTCTTAAATATGGCCAATGAACTGGCCTCAACTACCTTCTGTGGCAGAGAATTCCACAGATTCACCACTCTGTGTGAAAAGATGGGGCATGTTGGTCGGCGCGGGCAAGTTGGGCCGAAGGGCCTGTTTCCATGCTGTATGACTATTACAGAGGTGACTTGACTTTTGATCACACTGTAGATGAAAGACTAACACAGGTAGATTGGAAAGCAGCGGTGAAGCATTGTTGGATTAGCCAAGTCCTTAGAGTGTCATAGAGTCATAGAGTGATACAATGTGGAAACAGGCCCAACTTGCCCACACCCGCCAACATGTCCCAGCTACACTAGTCCAAATCCCTCCATATAACTGTGTAACTGTTTCTTAAACATTGGGATAGTCCCTGCCTCAACTACCTCCTCTGGCAGCTTGTTCCATACACCCACCACCCTTTGTGTGAAAAGGTTACCCCTCAGATCTTTTCCCCTTCACCTTAAACCTACGTTCCCTGGTCCCTCGATTCCCCTGCTCTGGGCAAGAGTCTCTGTGCGTCTACCCGATCTATTCCTATCATGATTTTATATCTTATACAGCAGAGCACGAGAGAGTGACCTGTTCCGCTTTGCCATTTGTATATTTTTTGTTCCACTTAGAGTATCTTATTCTCTACTAATTGGTTGCTGGCCGTCCTACGTAACAGCGGCAGCTAGCCCTCAGAATCATGTCATTAGTCGTAATTGTTTGGGGAAGTCCTGGGAACATTAGAAGGGGGATGAAAGTTTTGGCTCTTTCATGCTCTTGGTCTGAGTCCGTCTAATCTTTGCCCCCCCCCGGTCCCGATTCAACAGGTGTGTCCCATCATGAGGTCGTTTTGATTTCTGATATATTTCCTTAACTACGTTCATTTGTGTTACGCTGGGCATCATGCACTGCCTGCAAACACACAATAACCTTCCCCCAGGGACATTCCATCCTTTAATACCAACCAATTATAAGCGATATTCCTAAATTCATTGCATAATCAATTTCCTTAATGGTCCGTGAATTGGAAACAGGTGGCGGATTCCAGCAATAAATCGCTTCAGTGTAATTGGAACCTTTTGATTAAGAGGTTTAAAAATCCTTTATGCCCTTTGTGTCTTACCTAACCAATGCACGGCGAGGCAGATTAGTGGAGAATCTCGGGCTGGAAACTTCAAGGAGGTGCAGAGGTCGATGGACTATGTAAACACGATAAAGAGATAGGAGAACAGGGAGAGACTTAGTTGATCTTCGTCTTCACGTGGCGCAGCGGTTAGAGTTGCTGCCCTCACAGCGCCAGAGCCCCGGGTTCGATCCTGACTACAGGTGCTGTCTGTACAGAGTTTGTACGTTCTCCCCGTGACCTGCGTGGGTTTTCTCCGGGTGCTCCGGTTTCTTCCCACACTCCACAAAGACATACAGATGTGTAGGTCAATTGGCTCTGGTAACATTGTAAATTGTCCCTAGGATAGGTGCTAGTGATCGCTGGTCGGCGCGGACTCGGTGGGCCGAAGGGCCTGTTTCCGCGCTGCATCTCTAAACTTGACGCAAAAATAGTTAAGAGTCGATAGACTTTGGCCAAGAGTCTTTAATTGTCGAAAATGGAACAATTACATTCTTGCTTGCAGCAGCATATATGGCCCGCAGTCTCGATACTCCTGGATAACATCATAAACAAAAAAGGAGCAATAAATTTAAAAAAACTACATTTGTGCAAAACAAAAGCCTGTCCCTAGTGCGACCAATACACTTCGTAGAGACAAGGAACTGCAGATGCTAGTTTACAGAGCACAACACAAAGTGCTGGAGTAACTCAGCGGATCAGGTAGTTAGAAATATGTAGTTTAAGAGCAATAGTTGAGCTTAGTTTAGAGGTACAGTGTGGAAACAGGCCCTTCACCCCACGGAGTCCGCGCCGACCAGCGATTCCCGCTCACTAACACTACCCTGCACACACTAGGGACAATATACATTTACACCAATCCAATTAACCTACAAACCTGTACGTCTTTGGAGTGTGGGAGGAAATCGAAGATCTCGGAGAAGACCCATGTGGGTCATGGGGAGAACGTGCAAACTCCGTACAGACAGCACCCGTAGGCGGGATCGAACCCGGGTCTCTCAGGGCTGTGAGGCAGTGTTGGGAAGTCATGTGACAGTTATATAAGACGTTGGTGAGACCGCATTTACAATATTGTGTTCAGTTCTGAGCACCATGTTATGGGAAAGATGCTGTTATGTTGGAAAGGGTGCAGAGAAGATGTACAAAGGTGTTGCCAGGACCAGAGGATGTGAGCTACAGGGAGAGGTTGAGTAGGCTGGGACTCTATTCCATGGAGCACAGGAGGATGAGGGGTGATCTTAAAGAGGTGTATAAAATCATGAGAGGAATAGATCGGGTAGAATCTCTTGCCCAGAGTAGGTGCATTGAGGACCAGAGGACAGGTTTAAGGTGAGGGGGAAAAGATTTAGTATGAATCTGAGGGGTAACGTTTTCACGCAAAGAGTGGTGGGTGTGTGGAACAAGCTGCCAGAGGAGGTAGAAACATAGAAATTAGGTGCAGGAGTAGGCCATTCGGCCCTTCGAGCCTGCACCGACATTCAATATGATCATGGCTGATCATCCAACTCAGTATCCTGTACCTGCCTTCTCTCCATACCCCCTGATCCCTTCAGCCACAAGGGCCACATCCAACTCCCTCTTAAATATGGCCAACTAACTGGCCTCAACTACCTTCTGTGGCAGAGAATTCCACAGATTCACCACTCTCTGTGTGAAAAACGATTTTCTCATCTCGGTCCTAAAAGACTTCCCCCTTATCCTTAAACTGTGACCCCTTGTCCTGGACTTCTCCAACATCGGGAACAATCTTCCTGCATCTAGCCTGTCCAACCCCTTAAGAATTTTGTAAGTCTCTATGAGATTCCCCCTCAATCTTCTAAATTCCAGCGAGTACAAGCCAAGTCTATCCAGTCTTTCTTCATATGGAAGTCGTGCCATCCCAGGAATCAGTCTGGTGAACCTTCTCTGTACTCCCTCTATGGCAAGAATGTCTTTCCTCAGATTAGGAGACCAAAACTGCACGCAATACTCCAGGTGTGGCCTCACCAAGACCCTGTACAACTGCAGTAGAATCTCCCTGCTCTTGTACTCAAATCCTTTTGCTATGAATGCCAACATACCATTCGCTTTCTTCACAGCCTGCTGCACCTGCATGCCTACTTTCAATGATTGGTGTACCATGACACCCAGGTCTCGCTGCATCTCCCCTTTTCCTAATCGGTCACCATTCAAATAATAGTCCACCTTCCTGTTTTTGCCACCAAAGTGGATAACCTCACATTTATCCACATTATACTGCATCTGCCATGCATTTGCCCACTCACACCAGTCTATCCAAGTCATCCTGCAGCCTCCTAGCATCCTCCTCACAGTAACACTGCCCCCCAGCTTCGTGTCATCGGCAAACTGCGAGATGTTGCATTTAAATTCCCTCGTCCAAATCATTAATGTATATTGTAAATAGCTGGGGTCCCAGCACTGAGCCTTGCGGCACCCCACTAGTCACTGTCTGCCATCCTGAAAAGGACCTGTTCGCTCCTACTCTTTGCTTCCTGTCTGCCAGCCAGTTCTCTATCCACATCAATACTGAACCACCAATACCGTGTGCTTTAAGTTTGTATACCAATCTCTTGTGTGGGACCTTGTCGAAAGCCTTCTGAAAGTCCAGATACAACACATCCACTGCTTCTCCCTTATCCACTCTACTAGTTACATCCTCAAAAAAATTCAATAAGATTCGTCAGACATGATTTACCTTTCGTAAATCCATGCTGACTTTGTCCAATGATTTTCACCACTTTCCAAATGCGCTGCTATCCCATCTTTAATAATTGACTCTAGCAGTTTCCCCACTACTGATGTTAGACTAACATTTGGATAGGATACGTTTAGAAGGATGTGGGCCAAATGCAGGCAGGCGGACTACCTTGGTCGGTGTTGGCCGGTGTGGGCAGGTTGGGCTGGAGGGCCTGTTTCCACACTGTATCATTTCAGCCGTAAGAAGGCTCTTCGACCAATAAGATTTAAATATTTAAATATCTTCACTGAAGGCATGCAGACTGCAATGCAAGTTAGAAACATAGAAACATAGAAAATAGGTGCAGGAGTAGGCCATTCGGCCCCCCGTGAGCTAGCACCGCCATTCAATGTGATCATGGCTGATCATCCAGAAATCAGTACCCCGTTCCTGCTTTTTTCCCATATCTCTAGATTCTGCCAGCCCTAAGACAGAACTCCAGCATATTGCAATATTTGTAGACATGTTAACAGAATATTAATAGCACCAAATTATTTTCACGCTGACACATCGATTCTAGCTAGAATCTCGCATCAATTTGTAGGTGAATATATATTTAACATACAATTAAATTAATTTATAGGAAGGAACTGCAGATGCTGGTTTAAACTGAAGATAGACACAAAATGCTGGAGTAACTCAGCGGGTCAGGCAGCAACTCTGGAGAGAAGAAATGGGTGACATTTTATGTCGAGACGCTTCTTCAGTAAATTAATTTCATTTAGGGCGGCACGGTGGCGCAGCGGTAGAGTTGCTGCCTGACAGCGCTTGCAGCGCTGGAGACCATGGTTCGACCCCGACCACGGGTGCTGTCTTTACGGAGTTTGCACGTTCTCCCCGTGACCTGCGTGGGTTTTATTTGAGATCTTCGGTTTCCTCCCACACTCCAAAGACGTGCAGGTGTGTAGGTTAATTGGCTTGGTAAATGAAAAAATTGAATTTAGTGGGTGTAGGATAGTGTTAGTGTGCGGGGATCGCTGGTCGGGGGGCGCGGACCCGGTGAGCCGAAAGGGCCTGTTTCTGCGCTGTATCTCTAAACTAAACTAAAATGAAACTAGGCCATTTGGCCCATCGAGTCTACTCAGCCATTCAATCACAGCTGATCTATCGCTCCCTCCGAACCCCATTCTCCTGCCTCCTCCCCGTAACTTCCCCATAACCAGATAGAGCAAAGGGGAAGATACAGAATATACAGTAGATGCAGACTATAGTCCTCAGCATTGTAGCCTTCCAGTTCCCAAGACAAAGTCCATGACCATTCAATTCTCCGACACCCACGGCTCCAAGAAAGTGGCGCTGAGGTGGAACGAGCATCGGAGTGGGCATACAGGGCCGACAGAACAGTGGGTAAAGGGGCGGTTGTAGCGTGCAGAATATAGTTCTCAGCATCTATTCCATGGACAATGGGGTTACAGTTGGAATGGGCAGGCAGGTTTGCTTATGGAGGGGTGATGGGGCTAGTGGGAGAAAGGTGTGTTAACAGAAGGGAGGGATGTCATCCTTACGGAATAGTGAAAGGCTATGATAGCGTGGATGTGGAGCGGATGTTTCCACTAGTGGGAGAGTCTAGGACTAGAGGTTCACAGCCTCAGAATTAAAGGACGTTCCTTAGGAAAGACATGAGGACAATAGACAATAGACAATAGACAATAGACAATAGGTATGTAAAAAGAATCTTAAGAAAAATTAGGAAGGCTAAAAGTAGGTATGAGGTTGCTTTGGCAAGAAATGAGAAAGTAAACCCAAAGGGTTTCTACAGCTATATTAATAGCAAAAGGATAACGAGGGATAAAATTGGACCATTAGAGAACCAGAATGGACAGCTATCTGCAGAGCCAAAAGAGATGGGGGAGATATTGAACAATTTATTTTCTTCGGTATTCACCAAGGAGAAGGATATTGAAACTCTGTGAGTTAACGGGAAAAAGTAGAGTAGCTATGGAAACTATGAGATTCAAAGAGGAGGAAGTACTGACACTTTTGAAAAATATAAAAGTGGTTAAGTCTCCAGGTACTGACAGGATATTCCCTAGGACATTGAGGGAAGTTAGTGTAGAAATAGCAGGAGCTATGACAGAAATATTTCAAATGTCATTAGAAACGGGAGTAATAGTGCCGGAGGATTGGCGTACTGCGCATGTTGATTCCATTGTTTTAAAAAGGGTTCAAAGAATAAACCTAGCAATTATAGACCTATTAGTTTTGACGTCAGTGGTGGGCAAATTAATGGAAAGGGATACTTAGAGAATAATATATATAAGCATCTGGATGAACCGGGTCTGATCAGAACAGTCAACATGGATTTTGTGCTGGAAGGTCATATTTTGACAAACCTTCTTGAATTTTTTGAAGCGGTTAACTAGGGAAATTGATGAGGGTAAAGCAGTGGATGTTTGTCTATATGGATTTTCAGTAAGGCCTTTTGACAAGGTTCCCCATGGGAAGGGTTGGTTAAGAAGGTGTTCAATCTTTGGGTGTTAATGGGCGGAGTAGCAAGATGGATTCAACAGTGGCTGAATGGGAGATGTCAGAGAGTAATGGTGGATGGCTGTTTGTCAGGTTGGAAGCCGGTGACCAGTGGGGTGCCTCAGGGATCGTGTGTTGGGTCCACTGTTGTTTTGTCATGTACATCAATGATCTGGATGATGGGGTGGAAATTGGTATAAGTAAGTATGCAGATGATATACTAAGATAGGTGGTTGTTGTGGATAATGAAGTAGATTTTCAAAGTCTAACAGAGAGATTTTGGCCATTTGGAAAAGTGGGCTGAAAGATGGCAGATTGGAGTTTAATGCTGATAATTGTGAAGTTCTACATCTTGGCAGGACAAATCAAAATAGGACGTACATGGTAAATGGTAGGAATTGAGGAATTGCTGTGAACAGAGAGATCTAGGAATAACTGTGCATAGTTCCCTGAAGGTGAATCGCATGTAGATCGTGGGGGTGGTAAAGAAAGCCTTTTGTGTGCTGGCCTTTATAAATCAGAGCATTGTATATAGGAGTAGGGAAGTAATGTTAAAATTGTACAAGGCATTGGTAAGACCAATTCTGGAGTATGGTGTACTATTTTGGTCGCCTAGTTATAGGAATGGATGTCAACAAAATAGAGAGAGTACAGAGGAGATTTTACTAGAATGTTGCCAGGGGTTCCAGCAACTATGTTACAGAGAAAGGTTGAACAAGTTAAGGTCTTTATTCTTTGGAGCGCAGATGGTTAAGGGGGGACTTAATTGAGGTCTTTTAAAATGATTGAAAGGGATTAGACAGAGTTTGACGTGGATACGTTTTTTTTCCCATTGAGGGTAGGGAAGATTCAAACAAGAGGGCATTGACATGAGAATTAAGGGACAGAGGTTTCGGTGGTAAAACGTGAGGGGGAACTTCTTTACTCAGAGGGTGGTGGCTGTGTGGAATGAGCTTCCAGCAGAAGTGGTGGAGGCAGGATCGATTTTAACATTTAAAGAGCAAAGTGGATAGGTATATGGACGTGAAGGGAATGGAGGGGTATGGTCTGAGTGCAGGTAGATGGGACTAGGGGAAAACAAATGGTCGGCACGGACTGGAAGGGCCGAGAGGGCCTGTTTCCGTGCTGTAATTGTTATATGGTTATATGGTTATATGGTTATTTAGGTGCAGGAGAGGCCATTCGGCCCTTCGAGCCAGCACCGCCATTCAATGTGATCATGGCTGATCATCCCCAATCAGTACCCCGTTCCTGCCTTCTCCCCATATCCCCTGAGTCTGCTATTTTTAAGAGCTCTATCTAACTCTCTCTTGAAAGCATCCAGAGAACCGGCCTCCACCGCCATCTGAGGCAGAGAATTCCACAGATTCACAACTCTCTGTGTGAAAAAATGTTTCCTCATCTCCGTTCTAAATGGCTTACCCCTTATTCTTAAACTGTGGCCCCTGGTTCTGGACTCTCCCAACATCGGAAACATTTTAATTCATGAATTAAGGAATTTCTTTAGTCAGAGGGTGGTGAATCTGTGGAATTCTTTGCCACAGAAGACTGTGGAGGCCATGTCAGTGGATATTTTTAAGCCGGAGATAGACAGATTCTCAATTAGTACAATCGAGTGTCAGTGATTATGGGGAGAAGGCAGGAGAATGGGGTTAGGAGGGAGAGATGGGTCGGCCATGATTGAATGGCGGAGTGGACTTGATGGGCTGAATGGCCTCATTCTGCTCCTATCACTTGTGAACTTGTGAACCGTTTGGTCTTTTAGAAATACAGCGGGGAAAAGATCCAAGATGTCGTCCGAGGCAGGCGAGTTCTTTCTGCGTAGGAGGGAACTGGCGATGCTGGTTTAAACCGGAGATAGACACAATATGCTGGAGTAGCTCAGCGCGGACGGGCAGCATCTCTGGAGAGTGCTGGTCACAGACGTTAATCTGCAACCACGTATTACAATCGCTCCACTCTGTGAAATGTCTACTCCGACAGTAACATTTCTTATGGATCTATACGCTGTGAATGGCTCGACTATAATCACACATATTGTCTTTCCGCTGACTGGTTGGCACGCCACAATAGCTTCCCACTGTACCTTAAGGCATACATTATTAACTGTAAGTTTAGTTTAGTTTAGTTTAATTTAGAGATACAACGTGGAAACAGGCCCTTCAGCCCACCGAGTCCGCTCCGACCAGCGATCCCCGCACACTAGCACCATCCTGCACATACTGTAGATCACACCCTCTAGTCCTGGCAACATCCTCATAAATCGTCTCTGTACCATTTCCAGCTTGAACAACATGGGGTGCCCAGAACTGAACACCATACTCTAAATGCAGCCTCACCAATTGCAACATGCAAACTCCGTATAGACAGCACGAGACGTCAGGATCGAACACGGGTCTCTGACTCTGTAAGGCAGGATCTACCGCTGCACCACCGTTGCCCCTCCTCTCCAGTTTTAATAACTAACATGTTATCAAAACCTATCTATTTAGTATTTTTTCCCCATCCCACTCATTTCCCTGTGTCCCCACCTGGTTTTGCACCCATTTCTTGCTTCCCACTTCTTTTTACCTATAGATTTTTTACTTTTTTGTTTCGCCTCCCCTCCCTATCCCCCATCCCCCCATCCAGCTCCATTCCTTCCTCTGCTTCACAATTCGCACGTCTTCTGTCCTTATCTCATACCTTTTGTCATTTCATCTCCGGCCTTTGTCTACCATCCGCCGCTAACAAAGCCCCTCACTCGTATCTACCTATCACTCACCTAGCTTTGTCCTCCCCTCACTCTCTTCCAACATTCCAGCTTTCTTCTTTCCCCCCTCCCCTACAACAGTCCCAACCCGAAGCGTCCCTATCCATGTTCTCCAGAGACACTGCCTGACCCGCTGAGTTACTCCAGCGCTCTGTTTTCATCTAATGTTTGATTGTGCTCACAGTATCTGAGGGCAATCTATCAAGCCAGATTAACGTCCTAACCTGTAGTGTCTTTGGAGTGTGGGAGGAAACCGGAGCACCCGGAGAAAACCCACGCAGGTCACGGGAGAACGTGCAAACTCCGTACCCAGATAAGTGCCCGTAGTCAGGATCTAACCGAGGGTAATCTGGTGCTGTAAGGCAGCAACTCTACCCCTGCGCAACCGTGCATACAGTCATACGCTTAAGTACATCTTTAATGATATACACTCTAAAGCCTGGTTAACCATAAGGGTAAGTACAGTATGCAAACATTATTACTAGAAATGCCCCCTTTCCAAATGTGTCCCAAGGAGACATTCTCAACGTGGCACCTTTGATCAGCAAAGGCAACGGAGCTCACATGGCAGAACAATCCCCGGCTTGTTTAATGCCCCATAAATGCAGTACATCCAGGGGAAATCTAAGGAAAAAACTCCAGACATTGTGTCAGTTTGACTCATAATTGGAATGCCCGTTTTACCCGGCAGCGTCAGGCCAACAAATATCGTTTGCAATTCCACCTAAGGCGGCCTTGTCACCAATGCTTCTGAACGCAACTCGGTAATTGCTTTTTAACGTCAGGTTAAAGCACTGATTGGTTTCTGAGCTCAGTGCTTATTGCCTTCATTGTTCAGACCGTTTTCCACCCCAGTTGAACATCTAATGAAATCTAGTCAAGGGTCAAGAGTCAAAGAGAGTTTATTGACATGTGTCCCAAAATCGTAACAATTCTTGCTAACATAGAAAATAGGTGCAGAGGAGGCCATTCGCCACATTCGAGCCAGCAGTGCCATTCATTGTGATCATAGGCAAAAACTATCTCTCTATCCACAATCAGTAACCCGTTCATGCCTTCTTCCATATCCCCTTGATTCCGCTTAGCCCATAGAGATCTATTCTAACTCTCCTTTTTCAATTCCATCAGTGAATCGTCCTCCACTGCCCCTCTGTGGCAGAGAATTCCACAAATTCACAACTCTCTGGGTGAAAAGGTTTTTTCTCATTACGACCTTTTAAATGCCTCCCCTTTATTCTTAGACTTGTGGCCCCTGGTTCTGGACTCCCCACATTTGGGAACATGTATTCCTAACCCTACGAACTAGAGGAACTGCACCTCATATCATGTAACCTTACAAAACCAACGGTGGGATCACAGAAATTCAGACACATAAATCGGAAAACAGGCCTGCTTGAAGTCTGAAGAAGGGTCCTCGTCCCGAAACATCACCCGTTCCTTTTCTCTCCAGAGATGCTGCCGTCCCGCTGAGTTACTCCCAGCATTTTGTGTCTGTCCTGCAGCTCCTTCCTACACAGAAACAGGCCCTTCAGCTCACCGAGTCCAACCCGGCAATTTACAATTTTACAACTCAGCGGGACGGGCAGCATCTCTGTAGAGAAGGAACGGGCGACGTTTTGAGGTCGAGGCTGGTTAAGGATAAGAAGAAACGAGAGATACAGACGGTGATGTGGAGATGATGAAGAACAATGGATGAAAGATATGTAAAAAAGTAACGTCACCCATTCCATCTCTCCAGAATGCCTGCCAGT
>CM069143.1:66468141-66546401 GCA_035221665.1 Okamejei kenojei | reverse complement strand
ACCACCCCCCCCCTCCCCCCCCCCCCCCCCCCCCCCCCCCCCCCCCCCCCCCTCACCCCCCCCCCCCCCCCCCCCCCCCCCCCCCACCACATGAAACACATCCCCGCGTTAATTACAGGCAATTTAATTTTCGATTTTTAAACAGGGACTTGCCTGCAACTCGCGTAATAATGAAAGGACTATGGGGGCAAATGATGGGGTGTGCAGTGTCGGCTGTTTTGTGATAGAAAATGGTGGGCAGGGGGGCTATTTAATTTATAGAAGCTACGTGCGACGGGCGTCGGGGGAGCAGAGCGAGGATAATAATTCATTTTTTAAAAAAAGGGACAAGGAGAAGATAAAATAAAGAAGACGGTTTTTGTTTTGGTGGTAGGCAGCAACTCGAAAGTCCGGGGGATGATGAGCGATTTTGGAGCCGTTATTAAGAGGCAGTGGGCGTCGAGGAGAGACAGACTGTGGGGCCGAGTCATTTGTTATCGCTAACTAAACGGAGACGGACGGGACCGGAACTAGTGCGAGCGGAATGGAGAGTGTGGGGGGTGTGGGGTGGGGCAGGTGGGGGTCTAATCGGGGGTGCCTTTCAAATCCGTGCAAATCCATGCCTGACCCGCTGGTTCCTCCAGCACTTGTATATATATTTTATGTTGGTTGGGTAGGGGAGGGGGGGTTCAAAAATTTTATGTGTCGGAAGGAAACTGCAGATGCTGGTTTTTTAAACGAAGGTGGACACAAAAAAAACTCCGAGTACCTGGCGGTGTCAGGAACAGCTCCCGGAGGGACAAGGAATAGGCGATTGTCTCGGGGCGGAGACCTTCTTTATGATGGTGAACATTTAATCGTGAATTCTATCCCAAATTATTATTTGCACTTCCAACTCATGCATTAACTCTTGCAGTTGAACCGTGAGATTGAATGTGTAGGGGAGGAATTGCAGATGCTGGTTTACACCGAGATAAAACACAACCAAAAACCCGGAGTACTATCTCAGCGGGACAGGCAAACATCTCCGGACGAAGGAAGAAAGTGCTGAAAGCAGGGCCCCGACCCGAAACATCACCATTCTTCTCTTCAGAGATGTGCCGTTCGTGAGTACACCAGCTTTTTTTATGTCTATCTTCCGGTGAATAAATGTCAACTCAAGCCAGCACCAAGAGCTTTTATCAAATGATAAGTAAAAAGCTGTAGGTGTCTGGGCAACCGGAAAGGGGTTAATCGCGGATGGAGGATTTTATATCCGCTCTGTTGATCCACGCTCGCTTGGTCAATAGAGCGAGCGAGAATCGGCGAGTCTACACTGTGTGCGGGAAAGGGGTATTTATTTTACTCTGGGGAGTTGTGTCAGATTCACTGGAGCTTCAGTGACCCGATTCATTGCGGATGGGGTATTGTCCACACATCCCCAACTCTTCCATTGCAGGCCAATCGTGCCGAGACGTGGCAACATTGGGTTGCAACACTTCCTAAACCTCTCACCGCTGTGACATGGCTATCGCCTTCTGCACATTCATATCTGGAGCAAGGTCGCTGCTGCGGGTTGAGTGGATTGGGAAACAAGTTTCAGTCGCTTTTCCTGCCACCTTGCGTTCACAAATTTAATCACACCACCACGCTAGTTTATGAAATTTAATTAAAAAAATATACAAAACACTTTTATCTTGCTAAAGAATAGTAAGGCCACATAAACTGAAAAGAAGCTAGACGAAGGGTCGAGACACGAGCCGTACCGATTCCTTCTCTCCATGAGATGCTGCGCTGAACGCTGAGTTACTCCAGCTTTTGTGTTATAAACCAGCATGTGCATTTCCTTTCTACACAAACAATAAAGGTACCTATTTCTATTTCCTCAGATGCTGCTTGACCTGCAGATTGTTTACCAGTTTATTTTTTCCTGCTTTTAAATTCAAATGTGTTTGTTTTGTTGCTTTGGCTATGTTAAAGGATCGATTTGTCACAGGGAAAGGAAGGCACATGCTTACTACATATTAGCCATCTGTAAACGTGGCCGCAAATATTTTTCACCTTGCCCGAGCAGCCTATTGATGTCAACAGCGAACCCCCTTCTCCCAACGGGCAAGAGGTACGGAAGTGTGGAAACGCACACCTCCAGATTCAGGGGCAGTTTCTTCCCGGCTGTTATCAGGCAACTGAACCATCCCACCACAACCAGAGAGCGGTCCTGAACCTCTAAGATGGACACAAAAAGCTGGAGTAACTCAGCGGAACAGGTAGCATCTCTGGAGAAAAGGAATGGGTCGCCCGCCTTAAGAAGGGTGTCGACCTGAAACATTACCCATTCCTTCTCTCCAGAGATGCTGCCTGTCCCGCTGGGTATATCGCCTACTATATTCTGTTGTGCTGAAGCAAAGCCATAATTTCATTGTCCTATCTGGGACACATGACAATAAACTCTCTTGAATCTTGAATCTTGAGTTACTCCAGCAGTTACTCAACCAGTATCAGCAGTTGCTTCCTATACAGACCTAGAACTACTATCTACCTCATTGGTGACCCCTCGGACTATCCTTGATCGGACTTTGCTGGGTTTACCTTGCACTAAACGTTATTCCCTTATCGTATGATCAGCCATGATCATATTGAATGGCGGTGCAGGCTCGAAGGGCCGAATGGCCTACTCCTGCACCTATTTTCTATGTTTCTGTGTAGCTACACGCTATAAATGGCTCAATTGTGATATGTCTTTCATCTGACTGAAAAGGCTTTTCACTGTACTCAATAAACCCAAACTGCAACTGAAACTGGACTTTCTACTCGTGACTGTCTGTTTAAGTGGAACAGTGGGGAAAGTTTCCAAAGAGGGTTTTGACAAGTATTGTCGGTGAATGCACCCGAGTCCTATTTATTTTTCTTCGGAGAGCGTTCATGTTGTTACCTCGCCTTGCCATTTATAGGATGCTTCTCGGTAATAAATCGCCGAAATAATTTTAACACCAACTTGTTATCGTGTTATTAATAGACTTCGAGGAGCTCGCATGCTATTTCCTCTTTTGGGATATGACTAGGTTATCGCTCATAAAAATTAAAAAAAAATCTTAATGGTTTGAATTACATCTATTGCTAGGACAGAGCCGCAGAATGACTCACCAATGCGTTGCCGAATAGAAAATTGCCACCTGAGAGAAAACAGACTGAATAATTCCAACAAAAACACAAAGTGCTGGAGGAACTCAGCGGGTCAGGCAGCGTCTGTGGGGGGAGAATGGACTGGGTGCGTAGAGAAGGAGCTGCAGATGCTTGTTAACCCTGAAGATAGACACAGAAACGCGGAGTAACTCAGCGGGACGGGCAGCGTCGCTGGGAGAGAAGGAATGGGTAACGTTTGGGGTCAGAGACCCTTCTTCACATCGAGGGTCTTCATCGTCTAAAGAGGGTCTCGACCCCAAAACGTTACCCATCCCCTTCTCTCCAAGATGATGCCTGAACCCACTGAGTTTACTCCTGCATTTTGTCCCTATATTGGGAAAGGGACAGAGAAGGATTCGGGCCGGGATTAGATTCAACCATAAATATTTTAACGACACTTTAATAATGGGTGCGGACTGTTTAAAAAATAAATGGGTTCCTTTTAAAAAAAATTTAAACCATCACATATGTTCACCTGTTTTGAGCTAACAATTCTTAACTATTTAGAAGCCACAATCTACATCATATAAACGTGGAAATGCTACAGGTCGAGCTTTTTGTAATCTATTCTCGGTTTAATATAAAGGTTCCACACACACTGTGGGATTGCGCGGAATCACACGCTGTCAGCTAACTGTCTTGTGCCTGTGTTTAGGAAGGAACTGCAGATGCTGGAAAACCGAAGGTAGACAAAAGTGCTGGAGAAACTCAGCGGGTGCGGCAGCGTCTATGGAGCGAAGGAGGTAGGCGACGTTTCAGGACGAAACCGTTCTTCAGACTTGCGTGTATCTTCGATTTAAACCAGCATCTGCAGTTCATTCTCGCACATCGGTTAAATTATCATTCCTGACTTCAGTTTAGTTCATTTTAGTTCAGTGATATACAGCGCGGAAACAGGCCCTTCGGCCCCGCACATGAACGCACTATCCTACACGCACTAGGGGGCAATTTTACATTTATTACCAAGCCAAATTAACCTGCAAACCGCACGTCTTTGGAGGCGTGGGAGGAACGGGGAAACCGAAGGAGAAAAACCCACGCAGGTCACGGGGGGGGGGGAGCGTGCAAACTCCCTACAGACAGCGCCCGTAGTCGGGGTCGAACCCGGGGTCTCTGGCGCTGGTGACGGCAGCAACACTGCCGCTGCGCCAGCGATGCACACGAATTTCTCATTGATTTAGGTAATTAATACTCCCGACAGTTTTGTCCCTTTGGCAAACGATTAAGAAAAGGCCGCGAGAATCTCCATACCATTTTATCCTCTTTAAAATTGAGGACATTTATTTACATGTTACTCAATGTCATTTTTAATTCAGGGTTCGTTGCTTATAATTAAAACAAATTGTTGTCACTGAACCCGGTCAGTCCGCGTGACAACGATAGGCCAAGTAAAGAGAAATGCTATCCAGTTGTCATATTTAACATGGCTGAAATAACCTCTGCTTCTCAAACCTAGAAGCCGCGCCGAGCTCTCGTGTCGTGGCTCATGTTGGTGGGTAGTCAGCGCCGTGTGCCCAGCTGCACGAGAGTCGGACAGCACAGAATCAGGCCCTTTCGGCCCAACTTGCCCCCGCTGACCAAGATGCTCCGTCTCAGCTAGTCCCACCTGCCCGCCTGCGCTTAGCCCATATCTCCCCAGCCTTTTACCATCCATGCACATGTCTAAATATTTAAATATTGCGATAGTCCATGCCTCAGCGACCTCCCCTGGCAGATCCCACCACCTTTTGTGTGGGGGAAAAGATGCCCCTCGGTTCCTATAGAATCTTTCCCCTCTCACATTAAACCCTTGTCCCCTGGTTCTTGATTACCCATCTCTCAGTAAAACACTGATGCATTTAGCTGCCCGCTGCGATTAAAGCCGTAGAGCTGGGCGTGAGGCCAATCTGTGATAATTAATTAGTTTATCTCAGAGTGTATCTGGACTGCTAACCCACCTAAACTACACACAACAAAACATATTACCGTGGCGCAGGCGGTAGAGGTGCCGCCTCACAGCGCCGGAGAAGACCCGGGCTCGATCCCGACACCTACGGGCGCTGTCTGTACGGAGTTTGCACGTTCTTCCCCGTGACCTGCGTGGGTTTTCTCTGAGACTTTTCGGTTTCTTCCCACCCCCCCCACTCCAAAGACGTGCATGTTTGAAGGTTAACTGTCTTGGTATAAATGTGCTATTGTACCCTAGTGTGTGTAGGATGGGCGTTAATGTAATAAATATGCGGGGGGTCGCTGGTCGGTGCGGACCCGATGGGCGAAGGGCCGTTTCCGCCGCCCGTCGTCTCTAAACCAAACCAAAACTAAACTAAAGGCAGACTCAAAAAAGAGCTGGAGAAACGCAGCGGGACCAGGCAGCATCTCCGCGTGAGAAGGGATGGGTGACGTTTCAAATTTCATTTTTCCAAAGGAAGGGTCCCGACCCGATACGTCACCTCCTAGCCATGATCCCCAGAGATTGCTGCCCGACCCGCAGTTACTCCAACACTACACTAGAAAAAATACTTTCGGGGAGTCTCACTTTGAGGTATCTTGCCCAGAATTGTCGCTCCGGTTTTGACGCTAGAATTCGATTTTATCCCCCACCCCCCCACACTACCCCCCCCCTCACCCCCTCCCACCACCGAAACCCCCCCCCCCCAGCCCCCCTCCTTTATCTTTAGTCTGTAACTTCTTCTCTTTATAAATGCTGCCAGACCCGCTGAGTTACTCCAGCATTTTGTGTCTATCGTCGGTTTAAAACCAGTTCCTTCCAAAACACCCGAGTCCCAAATATTGAGACTGGTCAGTGTGAAGAAAGGTTCCTCTCTCTGTCCACACCCTCCACACATGCTATTGCTACCTGACCAGCCGAGTCCCACCAGCATTTGGTGTTTTACTCAAAGAACCAGTCGCCAGACTTGAAGTTGTGAAAGTAGGGGTTGTATTTTGGGGTAAAAGTCTTAATGACAGTGGGGGAAAAGGTAGGTGGCGTTGAAATATGAAGATGAATCGCAGAGCCGACCAGACCTTGTTCAGACCTCTTCAGCCTGAAGAAGGGTCTCGACCGAAACGCCACCAATCCTTCTCTCCAGAGATGCTGCCTGTCCCCCCGCCGAGTTCCTCCAGCATTTTGTGTCCATCTTCGGTGGAACCTGCAGTTTCGTTTCCTACACAGCAGCTGCCCATCTGTACATAGGCAGATGGGAAGATTTCTATCTGTTGTACTGAAGTTTTAATTAATTTTGTATGTCTGATCTGTTTGTACAAACACGAAAAACAAAAACCCTTCACCGCATCTCGTTGCTTGAAGCAGTTAGGCCAACCTAAAACCTAAAGATTTCGGCCATTAAGACATCGAGGGACACATATACGTTGTCATGCAGTTAATATATTTAATTTTAATTTACTGCAATACGTATTAACCGTGAAATGAATAAATGTGATGAACTTCAGCTGCGCAATAAATTAGATATTTTAAAATGTTTGCCTTGGTTAGAAGTCCAGGCAGTGACTTGGGGTTTGCAAACCTGGGACTCTTCTTTTGTTCAGATTTGAGATTGGGTTCGAGATACAGCGCGGAACAGGCCCTTCGGCCCACCGAGTCCGTGCTGAGCAGAGACCACCCGTACACTAGCACCATCCCACTACACACACTAGGGATAGTTTACATTCTGAAGAATGCTGACGTTTACTATCTGAAGAAGGGTTTTCGGCCCGAAACGTTGCCTATGTCCTTCGCTCCACAGATGCTGCTGCTGCACCCGCTGGGTTTCTCCAGCACGTTTGTCCACCTACAGTTTACATTTATAGCAACGCAAATTAACCTGTACACCTGCACGTCTGGAGTGTGGGATGAAACCGGAGATCCCGGAGAAAACCCACGGGCAGAACGTGCAAACTCCGTACAGTCAGCGCCAGCAGTCAGGATCGAACCAGGGGATACCGTACTCGACTAAGACTGTACGTGCGTATTGTAATACTCCTCGGGATAACGGGAGTCAAGGGATATGGGGAGAAGGCGGGAACTGGGGCACCGGTTGGGGATGATCAGCCACGATCACATTGAAGGACGGTGCTGGCTGGAAGCGGCTGACGTTCCACTCCTGCACTATTTTTCCATGTTCTATGTTTCTAATACCTTTACTGAACTGTATGCAGAAACAAAGAATGTCACTTGGTACCTCGCTACGTGTGGCAATGAAGAACCATTCAACCATAGATACGGAATGGTTTCCTGGAAATACTGGGGGCTATGGAACGGCAACCAATATCCGCTCGGGGAAATGGACAAAACTGTTTTATTTCAGTTTAATCTCTTGGCCCGAACCCAAGAAGAGTTTTTAAACTTGAAACAGCTCGATATTTGTTTGTCCCGACGGTGTCTAGTTTGGGTTGGCTTAGAGCTACAGCGCGGAAACGGGCCCCTCGCCCCACCGAGTCCGCGCCGACCAGCGATCCCCGCACATTAACACGAGGGACATTAAAAAAAAGCAAATAAAAGTAACCCACAGATCTGTACGCCTTTGGAATGTTGGAGGAAACCGGAGCACCCGGGGAGAACCCACGCAGGTCGCGGGGAGAACGCACAAACTCCGTACAGACAGCGCCCGCGGTCAACGAACCCGGCTCTCTGTGAGGCAGCAACTCTACCGCCGCGCCGGTTTGTCTTTCCTGCATTCACGTTTTTACACATGAACATATTAGATCAATACATGGGAACATAGGAAACATAGAAAATAGGTGCAAGAGGAGGCCATTCGGCCTTTCCAGCCAGCCACCGCCATTCATTGTGATCATGGCTGATCGTCCCCAATCATTAACCCGTGCCTGCCTTCTCCCCATATCACTTGACTCCACTAGCCCCTAGAGCTCTATCTAACTCTCTCTTAAATCCATCCAGTGACTTGGCCTCCACTGCCCTCTGTGGCAGGGAATTCCACAAATTCACAACTCTCTGGGTGAAAACGTTTTTTTCGCACCTCAGTCTTAAATGGCCTCCCCTTTATTATAAGACTGTGGCCCCTGGTTTCTGGACTCGCCCCACATTGGCAACAATACCAATACCACCTTGTTATAATGTGTGCACCTTCCCATTGTAACTTTCTCCATCACATTCACACGTTTGCCTCGAAAAGTCCCCTTGCGAGTGTGAAGTTGTGTTTGAAAGGCCAGGAATCTCAGCCGTCGTTTTACTCCAGAGACGCTGCCTGGCCCGCTCAGTTACACCAGCACTTTGTGTCTATCTTTGGTAAAATCCGGCATCTCCAGTTCTTTATTTCCACGTCAAGTGAAGAAGTAGTGGGCAGGAAGGAACTGCAGATGCTGGTTTAAACCGCAGATAGACACAAAAAAGCTGGAGTCAGACGGCATCCCGGGAGAGAAGGAATGGGTAACTCGACCCGAAACTTGGCCCGTTCCTTCTCTCCAGAGACGCTGCCTGTCCCGCCGAGTTACTCCAACATTTGTCTATCTTCTTTAAGTAAATAAGAGTTTCGGTTCTATATTCCACTCTGTAATCCGTCAGGTAACACGTCGAGTAGTAGAAACAAGGAAACGGTAGGTGCTGGTTTAATACACAAAAGGACACAAAGTGCTGGAGGAACTCAACAGGTCCGGGACCATACACTGCGGGATGTCCGAAACATAATCATTGTTTGATAGAAGATAGACACAAAATGCTGGAGTGACTCAACGGGTCTGACTGCATCTCTGGGGAGGAATGGGACCCTGCCCCAGCCTCTCACCCCTGTCAAGGGGTAAGCCATTTAGAACGGAGATGAGGAAACAGTTTTTTTTTTCACACAGAGAGTTGTGAGTCTGTGGGATTCTCTGCCTCAGGGGGCGGTGGAGACCGGTTCTCTGGATACTTTCAAGAGAGAACTAGAAAGGGCTCTTAAACATAGCAGAGCCGGGGGATATGGGAGAAGGCAGGAACGGGGTTACTGATTGGGGATGATCACATTGAATGGCGGGTGCTGGCTCGAAGGGCGAATGGCCTACTCCTGCACCTACTGTCTATTGTGAATTGTCTCCAGAGATGCTGCCTGTCCCGCTGAGTTACTCCAGCGTGTTGTATCTATCTACGGAGCATCTGCAGTTTCTTCCTGCACATATTGTTGACAGAATCTGTGCCCAGCTTAAATAGTTTCAATAGAGTCCAATACTTCGTTATTTGACAACCAAATAACGTGAATCGGCGGCCCTCGCCCGACACTCTTAGAATGACGGGACATGTTTTAGATTAACCAATGAACGAGGAAAGTTAGCTTACTCGTCGGAGAATAAATATATTTTTTCCGTGTTTTGATTGAAGTGTAGAATATGTAATATCACAAAAGGGGCGATTGCTTAAAAGTTGTTTTCTGTTTAAACATGAGCCGACTGGTTTGATTTAACTAATTGATAAAGTGCAACGTGGAAACTTTCGCCAGCAACTGAAATGTCAAAGGTGGACAAAAATGCTGGAGAAACTCAGCGGGTGAGGCAGCATCTATAGAGCGGACGAAAAGGAGACGTTTCGGGTCGAGACCCTACTTCAGACCCATCCCCTTCGCCCCATAGATGCGGCCTCACCCGCTGAGTTTCTCCAGCATTTTTGTCTACCTTAGATTTTTCCAGCATCTGCAGTTCCTTCTTAATAAACGCAGTCGGAACACGTCGGATTTAGTCCCACATTGTACCACTCAGCCGTCCTTCCGAATTCACTAATAACTTTACAAACAGGCGACTCTTCGGATCGAGACCCTTCTTTATTCTGAAGAAAGGTCTCGACCCGGAACGTCACCTATTCCTTCTCCCCAGAGACGCTGCCCGTCCCGCTGAGTTACTCCAGCTTTTTGAGTCTCTCTTGGGTGTAATCTAACATCTGCATTTGCTCCCTGACAAATGACTTTATACACTTCAGTCGCTGTGTGTGAGTCTTATTACGGAGTTTGGACGAGATTGCATTCAGAAATTCTGCGGTTCCAGTATTTTTAGCAGCCCGCGCTCTCGTGGAATCACTCGAACAGTTGGCATCATATTCCTTAAATGAGTTACGCGAGTAAAATCGGACTTTGTTTGATACTTGAGTTTAATTTGTCAATTAGCCATTGTTATATTTACCCTGCTGTGCCCTGCTGTACCTCACCTTGTGAGCAGAGCGAACATTTCATAGAAACATAGAACATAAAAAATAGATGCAGGACTATCTCGGCCATTCGGCCCTTCGAGCCTGCACCGCCATTCACTATGATCATAGTTCAGACGTTAGATGGTAAAATAATAACTCGTATAATATTTATATTTCCAAAGACGTGCAGAGTTGTAGACTAATCTTAGAATAAAGGAGAGGCCATTTAAGACTGAGGTGAGAAAAAAACTTTTTTTACACCAGAGAGGCCCACAGGAGCCGTTGGAAGAGAAGGAGCGACACCCGACCGGTAAGGTTAAAATCAAGCGCGGGGCTTGTTTTTTCAGAGGCTTACCCAAATCCATAACATTCCATTTGGAGAAGTGGGTTTTTTTTGGGGTTTTTTTTGGTGGATGGCTGTTTGTCAGGTTGGAAGCCGGTGACCAGTGGGGTGCCGCAGGGATCTGTGTTGGGTCCACTGTTGTTTGTCATGTACATCAATGATCTGGATGATGGGGTGGAAAATTGGATAAGTAAGTATGCAGATGATACTAAGATAGGTGGTGTTGTGGATAATGAAGTAGATTTTCAAAGTCTACAGAAAGATTTGGGCCATTTGGAAAAGTGGGCTGAAAGATGGCAGATGGAGTTTAATGCTGATAAGTGTGAAGTGCTACATCTTGGCAGGACAAATCAAAATAGGAAGTACATGGTAAATGGTAGGGAATTGAGGAATGCTGTGGAAACAGAGGGATCTAGGAATAACTGTGCATAGTTCCCTGAAGGTGGAATCGCATGTAGATAGGGTGGTAAAGAAATCCTTTGGTGTGCTGGCCTTTATAAATCAGAGCATTGAATATAGGAGTAGGGAAGTAATGTTAAAATTGTACAAGGCATTGGTGAGACCAATTCTGGAGTATGCTGTACAATTTTGGTCGCCTAGTTATAGGAAGGACGTCAACAAAATAGAGAGAGTACAGAGGAGATTTACTAGAATGTTGCCAGGGTTCCAGCAACTATGTTACAGAGAAAGGTTGAACAAGTTAGGTCTTTATTCTTTGGAGCGCAGAAGGTTAAGGGGGGACTTGATTGAGGTCTTTAAAATGATGAAAGGGATAGACAGTGTTGACGTGGATACGTTTTTCCCATTGAGGGTAGGGAAGATTCAAACAAGAGGGCATGACATGAGAATTAAGGGACAGAGGTTTCGGGGTAACGTGAGGGGGAACTTCTTTACTCAGAGGGTGGTGGCTGTGTGGAATGAGCTTCCAGCAGAAGTGGTGGAGGCAGGATCGATTTTAACATTTAAGAGTAAAGTGGATAGGTATATGGACGTGAAGGGAATGGAGGGGTATGGTCTGAGTGCAGGTAGATGGGACTAGGGGAAAACAAATGGTCGGCACGGACTGGAAGGGCCGAGAGGGCCTGTTTCCGTGCTGTAATTGTTATATGGTTATATGGTTATATGGAGCTGTGAATTTGTGGAATTCCCTGCCACAGAGGGCAGTGGAGGCCAAGTCACTGGATGGATTCAAGAGAGAGTTAGATAGAGCTCTAGGGGCTAGTGGAGTCAAGGGATATGGGGAGAAGGCAGGCACGGGTTATTGATAGGGGACGATCAGCCATGATCACAATGAATGGCGGTGCTGGCTCGAAGGGCCGAATGGCCTCCTCCTGCACCTATTTTTTCTATTTTCTGTGCTTCTGTGTTCCTAATTGGCTTCTGAAAACCGCCCACAGTGTGTGGGGCATAGAAACTAGTGAGATCCAAGGGCGGCCTGGACTCGGCGGGCCGAAGGGCCCGTTTCCATGCTGTAGCTTGAAAATAGACGAAGCTGCGTAAAAACACCACCGGAAAGGACGCGGAGACAGTGTCAAAGAGCATTCCTTACAAGCCAAAACTCACATTTGAATTGGTAACTGGGTGGACCTTGGCGACAAGCTTTGGTCGGCGCAGCGGCGGAGTCGCTGCCTCACAGCGCCGGAGACCCGGGTTCGACCCCGACTGCTGTCCGTGCGGAGTTTGCGCGTTCGCCCTGATTTCTCCGGGCGCTCCACGCCCCAAAGACGCGCATGTTTGTAGGTCAATATGCTTCTGTAATGTGTCCCCACTGTGTAGGATAGTGCTTGTGCATGGGGCGAGCCCAAGGGCTTTTTTTTCTTTTAGAGTAATTGAGCATGGAAACAGGCCATTCGGCCCAACTTGCCCCAACTTGCCCCAACTTGCTCACGCCGCCCAACGTGTCCCATCTGCACCAGTCCCCCCTACCTGCGATTGGCACATATCCATCTTAACCTGTCCAGGTACCATGTAGAAACACAGATACATCGTACATTGAAAAATAGGCCATTCGGCCCTTCGAGCCAGCACCGCCATTCAACATAATCATGGCTGATGGTCCAGAATCAGTACCCCGTTCCTGCTTTCCCCCATATCCCTAGACTCCATTAGCCCTAAGAGCTATATCTAACTCTCTCTTGAATACATCATATATATATATATATATATATATATGTACATACATGTACTTGTCGACATGTCCCTTAAGCGATGAAATAGTACTGGCGTCCCCCCGCTATATCTCTAAAGCCTAACTTCTCTCGACTCTCAGCTCCAGAGATTGGTCCTTTCCTTTACTGAGGTCTCAACAAGGAAGTTATTATGAGGTCTCGACCCGAAACGTCCCCCATTCCTTTCCCTCCAGAGATGCTGAGTTACTCCCTCAGGTCGCGCTGAGTTGCTCCAGCATCTTGTGTCGACCTTCGGTTTAAACCAGCGTCTGCAGTTCATCTCTACTTACTTCTAGGACATGTTTAGTCAAATATTAACCCCCCCCCCCAACCCCCCGCACCCTGTGATATTAAGGCCACCCAACGCATAACCAGCTGACCCGGGCCTACTCAGCCATTCACACACCCTGAGCTGAAGGACACGGGATCCTTTGCCGTTTCTTGTCGCTGTCCAGGCGAGCAGAGGGGACGAGAGCAGATATACCGGGAAGCACTTCACACAGAGGAGGTCCAGACTTTAGAGATAGAGCGCGGAAACAGGCCCTTCGACCCACCGAGTACACACACACACACACACACTCACACACTCACACACACACACACACACTCACACACATACACACACTCACACACACACACACACACACTCACACACACACACACACACACACACTCACACACACTCACACTCACACACACACACACACACACACACTCACACACACACACACACACACACACACACACACACACACACACACTTCAGGGACACATTTACACCTTACCACAGTATATTTTACAACCGACCTATAACTTACAACATATATGACCATATGTGCCGAACCAGAAGCCAATTAACGTACACACTCAAACCTGCACGTCTTTGGAGTGTGGGAGGAAACCGGAGCACCCGGAAAAAAACCCACGCAGGTCACGGGAGAGCGTACACACTCCGAACAGACAGCGCCCGTAGTCGGGATCGAACCCGGGTCTCCGGCGCTGTGAGGCAGCGACTCTACCGCTGCGCTCTTTGATCAAAAAGTTCTGGAGGGGGGGGGGGGGGGGGACACTCAACGGGCCAGGCAGCATCTGTGGAGGGAGGTGGAGAGACTATTTTCAGGTCAGACTGACCCAAAACGTCGCCCGCCCATTGCCATCCACAGATGCTGCCTGGCCCGTTGAGGACCTCCAACGCTTTGTGTTCTGCTCCAGATTCCAGCGGCTGCGTTTGCTCGTGTGGTCAGAGCAACGCTGCCCCTTCCCGGGTAGTTAGAAAGTGGACTGCTGGAAAGAGATGCTGTAACTCCGTGGTTTCAGGGAGAGGAATCTCCGCGGAAGAACCAATCATTCATACGAGAAAGGATTGTAAGTCGTGAATTTTCCAAGGGGGATAATTATAGCAAAGTGCTGGGTTAACCCGGCGGGCCAGGCAGCATCCCTGGAGAACATGGACAGGTACAAAGTGCTGGGTTAACCCGGCGGGCCAGGCAGCATCTCTGGAGAACATGGACAGGTACAAAGTGCTGGGTTAACCCGGCGGGCCAGGCAGCATCCCTGGAGAACATGGACAGGTACAAAGTGCTGGGTTAACCCGGCGGGCCAGGCAGCATCTCTGGAGAACATGGACAGGTACAAAGTGCTGGGTTAACCCGGCGGGCCAGGCAGCATCCCTGGAGAACATGGACAGGTACAAAGTGCTGGGTTAACCCGGCGGGCCAGGCAGCATCTCTGGAGAAAAGGAACAGGTTACTTTTTGGTGCGATACGCTTCCCCCACCCATTCCTTCTCTCCAGAGATGCTGCCTGGCCCGCCGAGTTACTCCAGTATGTTGTGTCTTATCTTCCACATAAACCAGCATCTGCAGTTCCTTCCTACACACTTGTCCTGGAGGTGACTACAGAGGCGAGGTTGTGTCTTTTGCGTAACAGGCCAACGCGACTAAAGACCCAGTTGCACCAGAAAGCATTTCCTCACCTTCTCAAAGGCACAAAGTGCATCTGTGGGGGGCATGGAGAGGTGATGTTTCACAGAGTGCTGGAGTAACTCAGCGGGTCGGGCAGCATCTGTGGAGAACATGGAGAGGAGGCGTTTCGAGGCGGAACCATTCCTCAGACTGACTGAACAATTTTCTACTCACTGAAAACACGTGTAGAAATCGGTGTGAATCTGGGACTGTGGGATAAACTGAATTCGGGATAAACTGTACAATTCCTCCCGCTTCTGTCGTGGGGTAGACTGAGACTGAGAATGAGACTGCCCCCCCCCCCCCCCCCCCCACGGCCCTCCTTCCCCAATCTTTGCACATCACCAATCCTTGCCACTCGTCACTTCAATGTCATGTTTCATCTATCTTGTTGTGGTGAATGACTGTTGGCAGATCAATTTCCCCCTGGGATAAAGAAAGTTCTATCGTACCCTATCGTACGGAATGTGTGGAAATAATAGTTTCCTTCTAGACAGACCGCCCTTTAGATTCTCCAGAGATGCTGCCTGTCCCAGAGTTTTACTCCAGCATTTTGTGTTTACCCGCCGCCGTCCGATACTTGTTTGTACTACCGCGCGTTTGAGTTCAAACTGGGAACACAGTTTTTTTAATTTATTTTTTTATTTTATTGTATACACCTTTATATAATATATATATAATAGTAAATATTTTTAATATATGTAACATAATATAATATATATTATAATTATATATAATATAATACAATATTATATAATATAGTATATAATATTGTATTATATTATATATAATTATAATATAATATTATATATATATTATATATTATATTATACTATATTACAATATTATATAATTATATAATTATAATATAATTATATGTGATATAGTTTAATACAATTTAATATAATTATATTAATATATATATATTAAATTGTATTAAACTATATTACATATAATTTATAATATTATATATATATATAATATATTATATTATATATAATAATATTATATTATATATAATTATAATATATATATAATATTATATATATTAAAAATATTAATAATAAAATTGAACACTTCGTAATGAAAGTGTGAATGTGCTACAAATACTTTTTTATAAAATCCTCTCCAACCATTGGAGACAAAACCTTTTTGTTAGGGTGGGGCGGCGAGTAGAGTTGCTGCCTCACAGCGCCAGAGACCAGGGTTCCAACCTGACTATGTGTGCTGTCTGTGTGGAGTTTGCACGTTCTACCCGGGACCGGGTGGTTTTCTCCGGGGGCTCCGGTTTCCTCCCACGCTCCAAATTCCAAGGTAGACTCAAAAAACTGGAGTGACGCGGCGGGTGAGGCAGTATAGATGCCGCCTCACCCGCTGAGTTACTCCAGCTTTTTGTTTTTACCTTTGATTTTATCCAGCATCTGCAGTTCGTTCTCACACTCTCAATTGCAAGGATGTGGTGACAATATTTACTCTCTCATCCCCATTACCCAGTGAGGAATGAACTTACTCTGTACTAACATAACATCCGTTAACTAATGGTGTGTGCTTAGTTAACTGCCTCGTTATATCTTGTTTTCAGAAACTAGATAATTGTCTTGTTCCCTGAAATAAGGCCTTTGATTTAGTTTAATTTAGTCTGGGGAACAAGTGTGTAAACCTGCCCTTCGGCCCACCGTGTCCGCTCCGACCAGCGAGCCCCTCACATCAATACTACCCCGCACACACAAGGGACAATTTTACACCTTATATCAAAAAATAATTAACCTACAAACCTGTACGTCTTTGGAGTATGTGGGGGAATCTGAAGATCCCGGAGAAAACCCACACAGGCTACGGGACGAACGTACATGCTCTGTACTGACAGCTCCCATGGTCAGGGCCAAACCCGGGTCTCGGGAGCGGTAAGGCAGTAACTCTATGGCTGTGCCACTGTGCTGCCCCGATTTAAAATGTCTATATTTCAAGATGGTACTTTGTTAAATAGCCGTCAGAATCTGTAGCAGCAATACATCACAATATTCTTTCACAACTGGAGTCATAGAGTGATACAGCGTGGAAACAGGCCCTTCGGCCCAACTTGCCCACACCGGCCTACATGTCCCAGCTACACTAGTCCCACCTGCCTGGGTTTGTTCCATATCCCTCCAAACCTGTCCGATCCATGTACCTGTCTAACTGCTTCTAAACGTTGGGATAGTCCCAGCCTCAACTATCTCCTCTGGCAGCTCGTTCCATGCACCCACCACCTTTTGTGTGAAAAACCTACCCCTCAGATTCCTATTAAACTTTTCCCCTTCGCCTTAAACCCATGTCCTCTGGTCCACGATTCCCCTACTCCTGGCAAGAAACTCTATGCATCTCCCCGATCTAATCCTCTCATGAACCTCAAGTTATTTCTGCTGAAAGTAGCCAACTTAATTAAATGCAAGCTTTTAAAATTTAACTTCCAAGCCAAAGACATGTTTAAAATCACATTTGAATTGGTAACTGGATGAATCCTGGTGGCTTTTTCTTACATAACTCTGTTCAATAAACTTGGGACTTAATTTTAGCTACTTAAAAAATGGCAATTGTCCCGATAATGCAAAATATGTCACAATTAAATTAATATAATGCCTTTGCAAAGCGCTTTTGTAGAATGAAGATCTGGAAGTGATATCACAGTGTACGGTTTTAGATACATTTACAACCCAAACCATATATCGAGATTTCATGCCATCAATGCTCGTGTTATTGGGAACAATCACTTCGCTGTGTTTTCTCCAACTATGTCACCAAACAAAATGTCATGCTAACAGCTGGCTTGAATTAATCATTGATGAGGAAGACTGATGTGCCTTTGTTTTACGTTTTATTCCAAAAACAACAAAGACTGTTTTGGTGCACTATTTCAAAACTCGGGCTTTACTTTTTCATCTCCACTCTGAAGCAGAGTAAAAAACACAGTGGTGTACGCATTACCGAGCTTGGCATCCGGTACTGTAGAGTCATAGAGTGATACAATGTGGAAAAGGCCTTTGGCCCACACCGGCCAACAATGTTCCACCTACACTGGTCCCACCTGCCTGCGCTTGGTCCATATCCCTCCAAACCAGTCCCATCCATGTACCTGACTAATGTTGGGATAGTCCCAGTGTCAACTACCTCCTCTGGCAGCTCGTTCCGTACACCCAACACCCTATGGGTGCAAAAGTTACCCCTCAAATTCCTATTCAATCTTTTCCCTTTCAACTTAAAGTGATGTCCTTTGGTCCTCGATTCATCTACTCTGGGCAAGAGACTGTGCATCTATCCGATCTATTCCTCTCATGATCTCATACATATTGGATGAAGTCCATATTGCGTTGGGGTGAGAAAAGTTCCCCATGGGGACAAACGTGGGCGAATGAAGAAGGGTCACCTGAATGAGGAATTGGTTATAATTGGTCATCTACTCCCAATAGAAAGTGCCGAAGGAACTCAAAGGGTCAGGCAGTAGCTGGGGTGGGAAATGGACGGATATTTTTTCACGTCACAACCCTTCTTCAGACTGACCCAAAATGTTGTTCGGTTTTGTTTATTGTCACGTTCATCGAGGTACAGTGAAAAGCTTTTGCTGCGTGCTCACCAGTCAGCGGACAGACAAAACTCGATTACAATCGAGACATTCAAAGTGTGATGAAGGGAATGACGTTTAGTGCAAGGTAGAGCCAGTGAAGTCCGATCAAAGATAGTCTGAGGGCCCGCGATGAGGTAAATGGTAGTTCCGGACTGCTCTCTAGTTGTGGTAGGATGGCCGTTGTGGCGGAAATAGTAATAAACACCCAGACTGCCTTGAAAATTCAAAAATGTGATATTCTCAAGATCAGAACTTTAATATTATTGTATTATATGCTGTAAGTCCGTAACAGATAGGTAAATAAATTACAATTTCTAGCAATAGACCAAGTGTTTATGGAGAAGGTCAGTAGCTAGCTGGTACATTGGCACATCATAATCAGTAGCGTCATCGTACTCCTCAGATTGAAACCAATAAGCAACTCTGTACACCTTGTTTTTCCTCAACTTTTCAATTTTGCAATTGTAAACTAGTTTTTTCTCTTCTAAAGTTTTTTGCTCTTCCAACCACGCATGACATGCCTTTCTGCCCACTACTTTCCCATTAATACTGTCCTGTAGATTAATCTAGAATCATCCACTCAATATAATCAAAATTATTGTTTTTTTACACAATACATGGGACTAAAGCTGATATTTAGTATAAAAATATTGACTATGGATAGACAATAATACAAAATATAGACGATTTAAATGCTCTTATGACATGATTGTCCAAAAAAAAAGAGCATTTAAATCATCTTGCGAGTGGGTTTTTCTGGAACGCGATCGATTGGGACGTTGCATTTGCGGTGAATTTGAACTCCATATCGGTAGGAAAAACACTGCTGGTACGTATGGGGCCTAAATCACATTTTCGCAACGTAAAATTAGGTTAAAGCCATCCCAAGAAGCAAGATTTTATATAGATAAAATAGACGACTTGCCCCGTTCTTGCGATCCGTCACCTTGAAGGCGTTGAGGGCGTTAGAAGTCGCTTTTTATTTTAATCTAATTGTTAAATTGTCTTGCGATTAAAAAAAAACAGGAATGGAAGTCCGATCGATTATTCTTCAGCAACTAGCAGCCCGTGGAAATCCGCCTCTGACAGGCAGTAAAAGAATGGATTTTAATTTCCCTCCCCCCCCCCCCCCCCCCCCCCAAAGGCGCCAAAGTTGCGCACACGGCCAGTGGCAGAACTGCAGCGCCGCTGAAGGTAAGTTTTGTAACATCGCTATAACATGGTGCCAGAACTGAGCACAATATTCTAAATGCGGTCTCAAGATCGTCTTATATAACTGCAACATGACCTCCCAACTTCTATACTCAATACTCTGACTGATGAATGACTGAGTGACTGACTGACTGAAAGTGCCAAAAGTCTTTTTGACCACCTTATCTACCTGCGACTCGACCTTGGGGGCACCTGTACTCCTAGATCCCTCTGCTCTACAACACTACCCAGAGGCCCACCATTCACCGTGTAGGTCCTTCCCTTATTGAAGGTTCCAAAATGCAACACCTCACACTTCTCTGTATTCAATTCCATCAACCATACCTCCGCCCACCTGGCCAATCGATCCAGATCCTGCTGCAATCGTTCACAACCATCTTCACTATCTGCAAAACCACCCACTTTTGTATCATCAGCAAACTTGCTAATCTTGCCCTGTATGTTCTCATCCAAATCATTGATGTTGTTGACAAACAGTAACGGGCCAGCACCGAACCCTGAGGCACACCACTAGTAACATGCCTCCATTCTGAGAAGCAACCTTCCACCATCGCCCTCTGCTTCCTTCCATTGAGCCAATTTACTATCCATTCAGCTGTCTCTCCTTGGATCCCTTGGGATCTAACGTTCCAGTGCAGCCTGCCATGTGGAACCTTGTCGAACGCCTTACTGAAGTCCATGTATACAACATCTACAGCTCTGCCCTCATCACGCCTTCAAAAAAATCAATCAGATTTGTGAGACATTACCTCCCACATACAAACCCATGCTGACTGTCCCTAATCAGCCTTTGTCCATCCATATGCCGGAATATCCTCTCAGTTTGTTATCCTTTCCATCTGGCACTGGGCCTGTACTCGCTGGAGTTTAGAAGGATGAGGGGGGACCTCATTGAAACTTATGGAATAGTGAAAGGACTGGATAACGTTGATGTGGAGAGGATGTTTCCACTATTGGGAGAGTCTAGGACTAGAGGTCATAGCCTCAGAATTAAAGGGTGTTCTTTTAGGAAGGGGATGAAGAGGAATTTATTTAGTCAGAGGGTGGTGAATCTGTGGAATTATTTGTGACAGAAGGCTGTGAAGGCCAAGTCAGTCAATATTTTTAAGGCATTGACACGTAGATTCTTGATTAGTACGGGTGTCAGAGGTTATGGGGAGAAGGCAGGAGATTTAGGAGGGAGAGGTAGATCTGTCATGATTGAATGGAGGAGTAGAGTTGATGGGCTGAATGGCCTAATTCTGCTCCTATCTCTTATGAGCCCTTGTGATCTTAAGACATGTTTGATCATCCACAGAGAAAGCAAAGTGAAGGACACAGTTTACTAGACTAGTCAGATACATTTAAAATGACTTGAACTGATATTTTCATTCGGAAATGTTGCATGTTTTATTCACTCATGTTCAGTTTGGAAGATGAGGCAGCAACTCTACCCATTGTGACACAGTGGTGCAGAATGGTGGAGCTGCTGTCTCACGGTTCCAGATACCTGGGTTCGATCCTGACCTCGGGTGCTGTCTGTGTGAAGTTTGCACGTTCACCCTGTCACCGCATGGGTTTACTCCGGGTGCCCCGGTTTCTTCCTACATCCCAAGACGTGCGGGTTTGTAGGTTAATTGGCTATGGTAAAATTGCCCCCTAGTGTGCAGGGTGTGGATGAGAAAATGAGATAGCATTAAATTACTTGATTAGTACGGGTGTCGGGGGGTTACGGGGAGAAGTTCTAAAGTTGTATAGGGCTCTGGTAAGACCACATCTGGAGTATTCTGCCCAAATTTGACAAAAGGAAGCAAATGGCAATGTTGTCAAAATTGAGTTATTGCTTGTTTTAGGGTATTTGAGATATGTGAACAAAATAAGTCTTCTCTCAGTACAATTTGAAAATATTTATACCAGAGAAGTAAGAAATTCCATCACAGAGAGCTGAAAGAAAAACACGGTTTCCTCATTTGCAAGAAAATGCCTTTCTGTCAGTTGCTTCCTTTTGTCAAAGTAGGGGAGTATTGCGTCCAGTTTTGGTCTCCTAATTTGTGGAAGGACATCCTTGTGATTGAGGCAGTGCAGCGTAGGTTCACCAGATTGATCCCTGGGATGGCGGGACTGTCATATGAGGAAAGATTGAAAAGACTAGGCTTGTATTCGCTGGAGTTTAGAAGGATGAGGGGGGGATCTTATAGAAACATATAAAATTATAAAAGGACTGGACAAGCTAGATGCAGGAAAAATGTTCCCAGTGTTGGGCGAGTCCAGAACCAGGGGCCACAGGCTTAGAATAAAGGGGAGGCAATTTAAGACTGAGGTGAGAAAAAACTTCAGAGAGTTGTGAATTTGTGGAATTCCCTGCCACAGAGGGCAGTGGAGGCCAAATCACTGGATGGATTTAAGAGAGAGTTAGATCGAGCTCTAGGGGCTAGTGGAGTCACGGGATATGTGGAGAAGGCAGGCACGGGTTATTGATAGGGAACGATCAGCCACGATCACAAAGAATAGGCTTGAAGAGCTGAATGGCCTCCTCCTGCACCTATTTTCTATGTTTCTATGTTTCTAAGGCAGGAAAATGGTGCTGGGAGGAGAGATAGATCAGCCATGATTGAATGGCAGAGTACACTTGATGGGCTGAATGGCCTAATTCTTCTCCTATCCCTTATGATCTAATTATCTTATGAACTAGTGTGAATAGGTGAAGGGCCTGTTTCCATGCTGTTTCAATCTTACAATCTTACAAGCAGTCTCCTTCATATTTGTAAAAGTTTTAATCATCTTAATTAAAAGTCTGAAGAAGGGTCTCGACCCGAAACGTCACCCATTCCTCTCCAGAGATGCTGCCCGTCCCGCTGAGATGCTCCAGCTTTTTGCGTTAATCTTCATTCAATTAGCAATTTTCTACAATTCACCAGTGTCCTCTAATTACTATTTACTCACTGTTCAATAGATAAGAACTGTATCTAAATATCTTGGGCAATGTATTTTTAGGACCAGAAAAAATCTATTGATTCTTATCAAGCAGTAAATATATTGTATTAGCAATTACTATCCTGTTAAAACACAAGGATAAGATAGAAAATAATGAGAGGTTAACAGAGACTCCCAGCAGGTTAAAGGAAGGGTTAACAAAGCAGCAGATATTTGATTTCTTCCTAAACTAGTCCAAAGGTTCAGTCTCCAGTTGAGTTCAAAGATGCAGCATGGAAACAGGCCTCACCGAGACCGCACCAACCAGCGATCCCCGCACGCCAACACTACCCGACGCACGCTAGGGACAATTTTACACTTGTACCAAAGCCAATTAACCTACAAACCTGCACGTCTTTGGAGTGTGGGAGGAAGCCGAAGATCTCAAATAAAACCCACGCATGTCATGGGGAGAACGTGCAAACTCCGTACAGGCAGTACCCGTAGTCAGGATCGAACCCGTGTCCCTGGCTTTGCATTCGCTGTCAGGCAGCAACTCTACCGCTGCGCCACCGTGCCGCCCTAAATGAATTTTAATTTACTAAAGAAGGGTCTCGACGCAAAATGTTACCCATTCCTTCTCTCCAGAGAAGCTGCCTGTCCCGCTGAGTTACTCCAGCATTTTGTGTTTATCTCCGGTTTAAACCAGCATCTGCAGTTCCTTCCTATAAATTAATTTAATTGTATGTTAAATATATATTCACCCTCAAATTGATGCGAGATTCTAGCTAGAATCTATGTGTCAGCGTGAAAATAATTTGGTGCTATTAATACACAGCACCTCATATTCCGCTTGGGGAGTCTGCATCCTTTGGGCTTGAATATTGAATTTTCTCAATTCTGTTAACCCTTGCTGTCTCCTCCCCTTCCCACCTCTCCCTCAGCCCTGGGGCCCTGGCATTCCCTCTATCTCTATCTCTCCCCCACCCTAGTCGCACCAGCTTCTCATTTTCACACCACAAACAGCTTACAATGGCTTGTTCCCTTTATCACCGATACTTTTTTGCATATCTTTCACTCATTGTTCCTTACCTCTCCACATCACCGTCTATATCTCTCGTTTCCCTGATCCCTGACCAGTCTGAAGAAGGGTCTCGGCCCGAAACGTCGCCTATCTCCTTCGCTCCTTAGATGCTGCTGCACCCGCTGAGTTTCTCCAGCTTTTTGTGTACCCTTGGTGCTATTAATATTCTGTTAACATGTCTACAAATATTGCAATATGCTGTAGTTTTAATTAATTTCTTCCCTTTCCTTCCCCCTCTCTTCCTTGTGCCCCACCTGGACTTGCACCCATTTCTTCACTTCCACCATTCATTCCATCGAGTTGAGTCCACCAATTTTGCCCAGAGTTGGGGAATCGAGAACCAAATTGGGTGAGTGGGGGAGGGGGGGGTGGGGAAAGATTTAATAGGAATCTGAGGGGCAAACCTTTTTACACCTAGGGTGGTAGGTGTATGGAACGAGCTGCTGGAGGAGGGAGTTGAGACAGGTTCTATCACAACATCTAATAAACATTTGGATAAGTTCATGGATAGGACAGGTTTGGAGGGATGTGGGTCAAGCGCAGGCAGGTGGGACTGGTGTAGATAGAAACATAGAAACATAGAAATTAGGTGCAGGAGCAGGCCATTCGGCCCTTCGAGCCTGCACCGCCATTCAATATGATCATGGCTGATCATCCAACTCAGTATCCTGTACCTGCCTTCTCTCCATACCCACGATCCCTTCAGCCACAAGGGCCACATCCAACTCCCTCTTAAATATGGCCAATGAACTGGCCTCAACTACCTCCTGTGGCAGAGAATTCCACAGATTCACCACTCTCTGTGTGAAAAGATGGGGCATGTTGGTCGGCGCGGGCAAGTTGGGCCGAAGGGCCTGTTTCCATGCTGTATGACTATTACAGAGGTGACTTGACTTTTGATCACACTGTAGATGAAAGACTAACACAGGTAGATTGGAAAGCAGCGGTGAAGCATTGTTGGATTAGCCATGTCCTTAGAGTGTCATAGAGTCATAGAGTGATACAATGTGGAAACAGGCCCAACTTGCCCACACCCGCCAACATGTCCCAGCTACACTAGTCCAAATCCCTCCATATAACTGTGTAACTGTTTCTTAAACATTGGGATAGTCCCTGCCTCAACTACCTCCTCTGGCAGCTTGTTCCATACACCCACCACCCTTTGTGTGAAAAGGTTACCCCTCAGATCTTTTCCCCTTCACCTTAAACCTACGTTCCCTGGTCCTCGATTCCCCTGCTCTGGGCAAGAGTCTCTGTGCGTCTACCCGATCTGTTCCTCTCATGATTTTATATCTTATCCAGCAGAGCACGAGAGAGTGACCTGTTCCGCTTTGCCATTTGTATATTTTGTGTTCCACTTAGAGTATCTTACTCTCTACTAATTGGTTGCTGGCCGTCCTACGTAACAGCGGCAGCTAGCCCTCAGAATCATGTCATTAGTCGTAATTGTTTGGGGAAGTCCTGGGAACATTAGAAGGGGGATGAAAGTTTTGGCTCTTTCATGCTCTTGGTCTGAGTCCGTCTAATCTTTGCCCCCCCGGTCCTGATTCAACAGGTGTGTCCCATCATGAGGTCGTTTTGATTTCTGATATATTTCCTTAACTACGTTCATTTGTGTTACGCTGGGCATCATGCACTGCCTGCAAACACACAATAACCTTCCCCCAGGGACATTCCATCCTTTAATACCAACCAATTTAAGCGATATTCCTAAATTCATTGCATAATCAATTTCCTTAATGGTCCGTGAATTGGAAACAGGTGGCGGATTCCAGCAATAAATCGCTTCAGTGTAATTGGAACCTTTTGATTAAGAGGTTTAAAAATCCTTTATGCCCTTTGTGTCTTACCTAACCAATGCACGGCGAGGCAGATTAGTGGAGAATCTCAGGCTGGAAACTTCAAGGAGGTGCAGAGGTCGATGGACTATGTAAACACGATAAAGAGATAGGAGAACAGGGAGGGACTTAGTTGATCTTCGTCTTCACGTGGCGCAGCGGTAGAGTTGCTGCCTCACAGCGCCAGAGCCCCGGGTTCGATCCTGACTACAGGTGCTGTCTGTACAGAGTTTGTATGTTCTCCCCGTGACCTGCGTGGGTTTTCTCCGGGTGCTCCGGTTTCTTCCCACACTCCACAAAGACATACAGATGTGTAGGTCAATTGGCTCTGGTAACATTGTAAATTGTCCCTAGGATAGGTGCTAGTGATCGCTGGTCGGCGCGGACTTGGTGGGCCGAAGGGCCTGTTTCAGCGCTGTATCTCTAAACTTGACCCAAAAATAGTTAAGAGTTGATAGACTTTGGCCAAGGGTCTTTAATTGTCGAAAATGGAACGATTACATTCTTGCTTGCAGCAGCATATATGGCCCGCAGTCTCGATACTCCTGGATAACATCATAAACAAAAAAGGAGCAATAAAAAAGGAGCAAAAAAGGAGCACAGTTTTGGTCTCCAAATCTGAGGAAGGACATTATTGCCATAGAGGGAGTGCAGAGAAGGTTTACCAGACTGATTCCTGGGATGTCAGGACTTTCTTATGAAGAAAGACTGGATAGACTCGGTTTATACTCTCTGGAATTTAGGAGATTGAGAGGGGATCTTATAGAAACTTACAAAATTCTTAAGGGGTTGGACAGGCTAGATGCAGGAAGATTGTTCCCGATGTTGGGGAAGTCCAGGACAAGGGGTCACAGCTTAAGGATAAGGGGGAAATCCTTTAAGACCGAGATGAGAAAGACTTTTTTCACACAGAGAGTGGTGAGTCTCTGGAACTCTCTGCCACAGAGGGTAGTTGAGGCCAGTTCATTGGCTATATTTAAGAGTGAGTTGGATGTGGCCCTTGTGGCTAAGGGGATCAGAGGGTATGGAGAGAAGGCAGGTACGGGATACTGAGTTGGATGATCAGCCATGATCATATTGAATGGCGGTGCAGGCTCGAAGGGCTGAATGGCCTACTCCTGCACCTAATTTCTATGTTTCTATGTTTCTAATAAATTAAAAAAACTATATTTGTGCAAACCAAAAGCCTGTCCCTAGTGCGACCAATACAGTTCGTAGAGACAAGGAACTGCAGATGCTAGTTTACAGAGCACAACACAAAGTGCTGGAGTAACTCAGCGGATCAGGTAGTTAGAAGTATGTAGTTTAATAGCAATAGTTGAGCTTAGTTTAGAGGTACAGTGTGGAAACAGGCCCTTCACCCCACGGAGTCCGCGCCGACCAGCGATCCCCGCTCACTAACACTACCCTACACACACTAGGGACAATATACATTTACACCAATCCAATTAACCTACAAACCTGTACGTCTTTGGAGTGTGGGAGGAAACCGAAGATCTCGGAGAAAACCCATGTGGGTCACGGGGAGAACGTACAAACTCTGTACAGACAGCGCCCGTAGGCGGGATCGAACCCGGGTCTCTGGCGCTGTGAAGCGGTGTTGGGAAGTCATGTGACAGTTATATAAGACGTTGGTGAGACCGCATTTACAGTATTGTGTTCAGTTCTGAGCACCATGTTATGGGAAAGATGCTGTTATGTTGGAAAGGGTGCAGAGAAGATAGAAACATAGAAACATAGAAATTAGGTGCAGGAGTAGGCCATTCAGCCCTTCGAGCCTGCACCGCCATTCAATATGATCATGGCTGATCATCCAACTCAGTATCCCGTACCTGCCTTCTCTCCATGCCCTCTGATCCCCTTAGCCACAAGGGCCACATCCAACTCACTCTTAAATATAGCCAATGAACTGGCCTCAACTACCCTCTGTGGCAGAGAGTTCCAGAGACTCACCACTCTCTGTGTGAAAAAAGTCTTTCTCATCTCGGTCTTAAAGGATTTCCCCCTTATCCTTAAGCTGTGACCCCTTGTCCTGGACTTCCCCAACATCGGGAACAATCTTCCTGCATCTAGCCTGTCCAACCCCTTAAGAATTTTGTAAGATGTGCAAAGGTGTTGGCAGGACCAGAGGGTGTGAGCTACAGGGAGAGGTTGAGTAGGCTGGGACTCTATTCCCTGGAGCACAGGAGGATGAGGAGTGATCTTATAGAGGTGTATAAAATCATGAGAGGAATAGATCGGGTAGAATCTCTTGCCCAGAGTAGGTGCATCGAGGACCAGAGGACAGGTTTAAGGTGAGGGGGAAAAGATTTAGTAGGAATCTGAGGGGTAACGTTTTCACGCAAAGAGTGGTGGGTTTATGGAACAAGCTGCCAGAGGAGGTAGAAACATAGAAATTAGGTGCAGGAGCAGGCCATTCGGCCCTTCGAGCCTGCACCGCCATTCAATATGATCATGGCTGATCATCCAACTCAATATCCTGTACCTGCCTTCTCTCCATACCCCCTGATCCCTTCAGCCACAAGGGCCACATCCAACTCCCTCTTAAATATGGCCAACGAACTGGCCTCAACTACCTTCAGTGGCAGAGAATTCCACAGATTCACCACTCTCTGTGTGAAAAACGATTTTCTCATCTCGGTCCTAAAATACTTCCCCCTTATCCTTAAACTGTGACCCCTTGTCCTGGACTTCCCAACATCGGGAACAATCTTCCTGCATCTAGCCTGTCCAACCCTTAAGAATTTTGTAAGTCTCTATGAGATCCCCCTCAATCTTCTAAATTCCAGCGAGTACAAGCCGAGTCTATCCAGTCTTTCTTCATATGGAAGTCGTGCCATCCCAGGAATCAGTCTGGTGAACCTTCTCTGTACTCCCTCTATGGCAAGAATGTCCTTTCCTCAGATTAGGAGACCAAAACTGTACGCAATACTCCAGGTGTGGCCTCACCAAGACCCTGTACAACTGCAGTAGAACCTCCCTGCTCTTGTACTCAAATCCTTTTGTCTGCTGAATGTTCTCTATCCACCAATACTGAACCACCAATCGCATGGGACCCGAAAGGACTAGTTCAATAAGATTCGTCAGGACATGATTACCTTTCGGCTGGGATTTCACCACTTTCCAAATATCCTTTAATAATTCAAGCAGTTTATGTTAGAAACATTTGGATAGGATAGGTTTAGAGGGATGTGGGCCAGATGCAGGCAGGCGGGACTACCTTGGTCGGTGTTGGCCGGTGTGGGCAGGTTGGGCTGGAGGGCCTGTTTCCACACTGTATCACCTATGTGTCAGCAAAGGCACCATTGAATCATTTCAGCCATAAGAAGGCTCTTCAACCAATAAGATTTAAATATCTTCACTGAAGGCATGCAGACTGCAATGCAAGTTAGAAACATAGAAACATAGAAAATAGGTGCAGGAGTAGGCCATTTGGCCCCGTGAGCTAGCACCGCCATTCAATGTGATCATGGCTGATCATCCAGAAATCAGTACCCCGTTCCTGCTTTTTCCCCCATATCTCTAGATTCCGCCAGCCCTAAGACAGAACTCCAGCATATTGCAATATTTGTAGACATGTTAACGGAATATTAATAGCACCAAATTATTTTCACGCTGACACATCGATTCTAGCTAGAATCTCGCATCAATTTATAGGTGAATATATATTTAACATACAATTAAATTAATTTATAGGAAGGAACCGCAGATGCTGGTTTAAACCGAAGATAGACACAAAAAGCTGGAGTAACTCAGCGGGTCAGGCAGCAACTCTGGAGAGATGGGTGACATTTTATGTCGAGACGCTTCTTCAGTAAATTAATTTCATTTAGGGCGGCACGGTGGCGCAGCGGTAGAGTTGCTGCCTTACAGCAAATGCAGCGCCGGAGACCAGGGTTCGACCCCGACCACGGGTGCTGTCTTTACGGAGTTTGCACGTTCTCCCCGTGACCTGCGTGGGTTTTATTTGAGATCTTCGGTTTCCTCCCACACTCCAAAGACGTGCAGGTGTGTAGGTTAATTGGCTTGGTAAATGAAAAAAATTGACTTTAGTGGGTATAGGATAGTGTTTAGTGGGCATGGATAGTGTTTAGTCGGCACGGACCCGGTGAGCCGAAAGGGCCTGTTTCTGCGCTGTATCTCTAAACTAAACTAAAATGAAACTAGGCCATTTGGCCCATCGAGTCTACTCAGCCATTCAATCACAGCTGATCTATCGCTCCCTCCGAACCCCATTCTCCTGCCTCCTCCCCGTAACTTCCCCATAACCAGATAGAGCAAAGGGGAAGATACAGAATTTACAGTAGATGCAGACTATAGTCCTCAGCATTGTAGCCTTCCAGTTCCCAAGGCAAAGTCCATGACCATTCAATTCTCCGACACCCACGACTCCAAGAAAGTGGCGCTGAGGTGGAACGAGCATCGGAGTGGGCATACAGGGCCGACAGAACAGTGGGTAAAGGGGCGGTTGTAGCGTGCAGAATATAGTTCTCAGCATCTATTCCATGGACAAATGGGGTTACAGTTGGAATGGGCAGGCAGGTTTGCTTATGGAGGGGTGATGGGGCTAGTGGGAGAAAGGTGTGTTAACAGAAGGGAGGGATGTCATCCTTACGGAATAGTGAAAGGCTATGATAGCGTGGATGTGGAGCGGATGTTTCCACTAGTGGGAGAGTCTAGGACTAGAGGTCACAGCCTCAGAATTAAAGGACGTTCCTTTAGGAAAGACATGAGGACAATAGACAATAGACAATAGACAATAGACAATAGACAATAGGTATGTGAAAAGAATCTTAAGAAAAATTAGGAAGGCTAAAAGTAGGTATGAGGTTGCTTTGGCAAGAAATGAGAAAGTAAACCCAAAGGGTTTCTACTGCTATATTAATAGCAAAAGGATAACAAGGGATAAAATTGGACCATTAGAGAACCAGAATGGACAGCTATCTGCAGAGCCAAAAGAGATGGGGGAGATATTGAACAATTTATTTTCTTCGGTATTCACCAAGGAGAAGGATATTGAACTCGGTGAGTTAACGGGAAAAAGTAGAGTAGCTATGGAAACTATGAGATTCAAAGAGGAGGAAGTACTGACACTTTTGAAAAAATATAAAAGTGGTTAAGTCTCCAGGTCCTGACAGGATATTCCCTAGGACATTGAGGGAAGTTCAAAGTTTGTAGTAATAGCAGGAGACGTAACAGGGTCTGACAGTCAAAATATATTTCAAATTGAAGCGTCATTAGTGAAAGGGTTCGGGAATAGTGCCATGGAAGGTTGGGTAGAAGGTTCATCTTTGGGGTAGCAAGATGGATTCAACAGTGGCTGAATGGGAGAATGTCAGAGAGTAATGGTGGATGGCTGTTTGTCAGGTTGGAAGCCGGTGACCAGTGGGGTGCCTCAGGGATCTGGTGTTGGGTCCACTGTTGTTTGTTGTACATCAATGAATCTGGATGATGGGGTGGAAAATTGGATAAGTAAGTAATGCAGATGATACTAAGATAGGTGGTGTTGTGAGATTTTGGGCCATTTAGTGGCTGAAAAGATGGAGTTTAATGCTGATAATTGTAAGTTCACATCTTGGCAGGAATCAAAACCTAGGACCATGGTAAATGGTAGGAATTATGCTGTGACCTAGGAATATGCATAGTCCCTTTGGAATCGTCAGCCTTTGGTGTGTGCCTTTATAAATCAGGCATTGAATAAAGTAGGTAAATGTTAAAATTGTACAAGGCATTGGTACAATTGGAGTAATTTTGGTCGAGATTCAACAAAATAGATACTATACAGAGAAAGGTTGAACAAGTTAGTCTTTATCAGCGCAGAAGGTTAAGGGGGGACTTAATTGAGGTCTTTAAATGATGGATAATACGTTTTCCCAGGGTCTCAAACAAGAGGGATCAGGAACTGAGGGGGTCAAGGGTGGTGGCAGCTTCCAGGGTTTTGGCAGGTGCATTTAAGAGCTGGAGGGGTACTGAGTGCAGGGTCAATATGGGTGACAAACCTGTTCCGTGCTTGACCGCCATTTTTTGAAGCGGTACCCCCAATCCCCTGAGGCAGAAATTGATGATCGGGAAACATTTAATTTCATGAATTAAGGAATTTCTTTAGTCAAGGGTGGTGAATCTGTGGAATTCTTTGCCCAGAAGACTGTGGAGGGTCAGTGGATATTTTTTTGTCTATCGATGGATTTGGGGAGAAGGCATGGGGTTAGGAGAGAAGAATGGGTCAGCCGTGATTGAATGGCGGAGTTTGATGGCTGAATGGTGCTCCTATCACTTGTGAACTTGTGAACCGTTTGGTCTTTAGAAATACAGCGGGAAAAGATCCAAGATGTCGTCCAGGAGGAGGCGGTTCTTTCTGCGTAGGAGGGAGGGAATCTTAAACCGGAGATAGGCGCAGCATCTCTGGAAGTGCTGGTATCGCTCCACTCTGTGCAAGTCTACTGTAACATTTCTTATGGATCTATACGCTGTGAATGGCTCGACTATAATCACACATATTGTCTTTCCGCTGACTGGTTGGCACGCCACAATAGCTTCCCACTGTACCTTAAGGCATACATTATTAACTGTAAGTTTAGTTTAGTTTAGTTTAATTTAGAGATACAACGTGGAAACAGGCCCTTCAGCCCACCGAGTCCGCTCCGACCAGCGATCCCCGCACACTAGCACCATCCTGCACATACTGTAGATCACACCCTCTAGTCCCGGCAACATCCTCATAAATCGTCTCTGTACCATTTCCAGCTTGACAACATGGTGCCCAGAACTGAACACCATACTCTAAATGCAGCCTCACCAATTGCAACATGCAAACTCCGTATAGACAGCACGAGACGTCAGGATCGAACACGGGTCTCTGACTCTGTAAGGCAGCGACTCTACCGCTGCACCACCGTGCCCCTCCTCTCCAGTTTTAATAACTAACATGTTATCAAAAACTATCTATTTAGTATATTTTCCCCATCCCACTCATTTCCCTGTGTCCCACCTGGTTTTGCACCCATTTCTTGCCTTCCACTTCGCCCTCCCCCCATCCCCCCATCCCCCCATCCAGCTCCATTCCTTCCTCTGGCTTCACAATTCGCACGTCTTCTGTCCTTATCTCATACCTTTTGTCATTTCATCTCCGGCCTTTGTCTACCATCCGCCTAACAAAGCCCCCTCACCCGTATCTACCTATCACTCACCTAGCTTTGTCCTGCCCCTCCTCTCTTCCAACATTCCAGCTTTCTTCCCCCTCCCCTACAATCAGTCCCAACCCGAAGCGTCACCTATCCATGTTCTCCAGAGACACTGCCTGACCCGCTGAGTTACTCCAGCGCTCTGTTTCATCTAATGTTTGATTGTGCTCACAGTATCTGTAGGGGCAATCTACCAAGCCAATTAACGTCCAAACCTGTAGGTCTTTGGAGTGTGGGAGGAAACCGGAGCACCCGGAGAAAACCCACGCAGGTCACGGGGAGAACGTGCAAACTCCGTACAGATAAGTGCCCGTAGTCAGGATCGAACCGAGGGTATCTGGTGCTGTAAGGCAGCAACTCTACCCCTGCGCTACCGTGCATACAGTCATACCTTAAGTACATCTTTAATGATATACACTCTAAAGCCTGGTTAACCAGTAAGGTAAGTACAGTATGCAAACATTATTACTAGAAGTGCCCCCTTTCAAATGTGTCCCGAAGGAGACATTCTCAACGTGGGCACCTTTGATCAGCAAGGCCAACGGAGTTCACATGGCAGAGACAATCCCCGGCTTTGTTAATGGCCCCATAAATGCAAGTACATCCAGGGGAAATCTAAGGAAAAAACTCCAGACATTGTGCAGTTGACTCATAATTGGAATGCCGTTTTACCCGGCAGCGTCAGGCCAACAAATATCGTTTGCAATTCCACCATAATGCGGCCTTGTCACCAATGCTTCTGAACGCAACTCGGAAATTGCTTTTTAACGTCAGGTTAAAGCACTGATTGGTTTCTGAGCTCAGTGCTTATTGCCTTCATTGTTCAGACCGTTTCCCAACCCCAGTTTGAACATCTAAGTGAATCTAGTCAAGGGTCAAGAGTCAAGAGAGTTTTATTGTCATGTGTCCCAAATCGGACAATTCTTGCTAACATAGAAAATAGGTGCAGGAGGAGGCCATTCGGCCCTTCGAGCCAGCAGTGCCATTCATTGTGATCATGGCTGATCATCCACAATCAGTAACCCGTTCCTGCCTTCTTCCCATATCCCTTGATTCTGCTAGCCCATAGAGATCTATCTAACTCTCTTTTAAATTCATCCAGTGAATCGTCCTCCACTGCCCTCTGTGGCAGAGAATTCCACAAATTCACAACTCTCTGGGTGAAAAGGTTTTTTCTCATTCGACTTTTAAATGGCCTCCCCTTTATTCTTAGACTGTGGCCCCTGGTTCTGGACTCCCCCAACATTGGGAACATGTTTCCTAACGCCTATCGAACTAGAGGAACTGCACCTCATATCATGTACCTTACAAACCAACGGTGGGATCACAGAAATTCAGACACATAAATCGGAAACAGGCCTGCTTGAAGTCTGAAGAAGGGTCTCGACCCGAAACATCACCCGTTCCTTCTCTCCAGAGATGCTGCCTGTCCCGCTGAGTTACTCCAGCATTTTGTGTCTGTCTGCAGTTCCTTCCTACACAGAAACAGGCCCTTCAGCTCACCGAGTCCAACCCCGGCCAATTTACAATTTTACAACTCAGCGGGACGGGCAGCATCTCTGGAGAGAAGGAACGGGCGACGTTTTGGGTCGAGGCTGGTTAGGGATAAGAGAAACGAGAGATACAGACGGTGATGTGGAGAGATGAAGAACAATGGATGAAAGATATGTAAAAAAGTAACGTCACCCATTCCTTCTCTCCAGAGATGCTGCCAGTCCCGCTGAGTGACTCCAGCTTATAATGTCGATCTTTGGTTTAAACCAGCATCTGCAGTTCCTTCTCACACACTTTGTACTCCAAGATCCCTTTGGTCTACAACCACCCCTGGGCCCCACCATTCACTGTGAAGATCTTGCCCTGGTTCACATATTACCTGCCAGGCTTTGCCTGCCCGCACTTCTCTCCCGGCTTTCTTCCCCCTCCCCTACAATCAGTCCCAACCCGAAGCGTCACCTATCCATGTTCTCCAGAGACACTGCCTGACCCGCTGAGTTACTCCAGCGCTCTGTTTCATCTAATGTTTGATTGTGCTCACAGTATCTGCAGGGGCAAGATTTGCTCTTAACGAGTGTTTTCTCTTTTTACAGAGGGAAATAACCTGCGCCGACCAGTGATCCCCGCACACCAGGACTATCCCACACACTAGGGACAATTGGCAATTTTACCAAAGTCAATTACCCTACAAACCTGTACGCTACAAACCTCCCGGCAATCGAGGGGATCTACACAGTCGCTGCCTCAAAAAGGCTGGCAGCATCATCAAGGACCCACACCATCCTGGCCACACACTCATCTCCCTGCTACCTTCAGGTAGAAGGTACAGGAGCCTGAAGACTGCAACGACCAGGTTCAGGAATATCTATTTCCCCACAGCCATCAGGCTAATAAACTCGGCTCGGACAAAACTCTGAACATTAATAGCCCATAATCTGTTTATTAGCACTTTATCAGTTTATTTATTCATGTTATTCATTATACAATGGTATATGGACACACTGACCTGTTCTGTATTCATGCCTACTATATTCTCTTGGGCTGAAGCAAAGCAATAATTTCATTGTCCTCCCAGGGACACATGACAATAAACTCTCTTGAACTCTTGAACGCTTGACCTACTGAACTTTGGAGTGTGGGAGGAAACCGGAGCACCCGGAGAAAGCCCACCCGGTCCCGGGGAGAACGTACAAACTCTGTACAGACAGCATCAGTAGTCAGGATCGAACCCGGGTCTCCGGCGCTGTAGAGGCAGAAACTCTACCGCTGCGCCACCGAGCCGCGCAAAGTGGGAGGAAACCGGAGCAACTGGACTGAACCCCACGCAGTCACGGGGAGAACGTGCAGGCTCCACACAGGCAGTACCCGAGGTCAGGACAACTCGAACTGCCGGGGCTGGGAGGTAGCAGATCTACTAATTACAGCCCATGCTGCTCCCAAAGCCTTATGTGCAGGAGCAGGCAGGGAAGAGGAATCTATCTGGGGTGCTGTGGACAGTGTGTGTTTTGTGAATAATGGATCTAGTGGGAGGGGGGAGCTGAAGGGAACCCACATTATTCAGGAAATGATGTTGGGTAAACTGTTGGGACTGAAGGCAGATAAATCCCCAGGGCCTGATGGTCTGCATCCCAGAGTCCTCAAGGAGGTGGCCCCAGATATTGTGGATGCATTGGTTAAGAAAGAACTGCAGATGCTGGAAAAATTGTAGGTAGACGGAAATGCTGGAGAAACTCAGCGGGTGAGCCAGCAAACTCACTACCTGAGTTTCTCCAGCATTTTTGTCTATCGTGGACGCATTGGTGATCATTTTACAATGTTCTCTCGACTCTGGATCAGTTCCTATGGACTGGAGGGCAGCCAATGTAACTTAATTTTTAAAGAAGGGAGGGAGAGAGAAAACGGGGAATTATAGACCAGTTAGACTCACATCGGGAGTGGGGAAGATGCTTGAGTCGATTGATAAAGATGTTATAGCAGCGCATTTGGAAAGCAGTGATCTGATCGGTCAAAGTCAACATGGATTTATGAAGGGGAAATCATGCTTGAATAATCTTCTGGAATTTTTTTGAGGATGTAACAAGTAGAATGGATAAGGGAGAGCCAGTGGATGTAGTCTAGCTGGACTTTCAAAAAGCCTTTGACAAGGTCCCACACAGGAGATTAGTTTACAAAATTAGAGCACATGGTATTGGGGGTAGGGTATTGACATGGATAGAGAACTGGTTGGCAGACAGGAAGCAAAGAGTAGGAATTAACGGGTCCTTCTCAGATAGGCAGGCAGTGACTAGTGGGGTGCCGCAAGGCTCGGTGCTGGGACCCCAACTATTTACAATATATATTAACGATTTAGACGAGGGAAGATGTGACATCTCCAACTTTGCAGATGACACAAAGCTGGGTGGCAGTGTGAGCTGCGATGAGGATGCTATGAGGTTGCAGGATGACTTGGATAGGTTGGGTGAGTGGGCAGATGCGTGGCAGATGTAATTTAATGTGGATAAATGTGCGGTTATCCTCTCTGGTGGCAAGAATAAGAAGGCAGATTATTATCTGAATGGTGTCAGATAAGGAAAAGGGGAAGTACAACGAGACCTGGGGGTCCTTGTACATCAGTCACTGAAAGTAAGCATGCAGGTACAGCCGGCAGTGAAGAAAGCGAATGGCATCTTGGCCTTCATTGTGCGAGGATTTGAGTTTAGGAGCAAGGAGGTCCTACTGCAGTTGTACAGGGCCCTGGTGAGACCACACCTGGAGTATTGTGTACAATTTGGTCTCCTAAGATGAGGAAGGACATTATTGTTATTGAGGGAGTGCAGCGTAGGTTCACCAGGTTAATCCCTGGGATGGCGGGACTGACATATGATGAAAGAATGGGTCGACTGGGCTTGTATTCACTGGAATTTAGAAGGACTAGAGGAGATCTTATGGAAACATATAAAATTCTTAAAGGATTGGACAGGCTAGATGCCGGAAAAATGTTCCCGATGTTGGGGGAGTCCAGAACCAGGGGTCACAGTTTAAGAATAAGGGGTCGGCCATTTAGGACTGAGATGAGGAAAAACCTCTTCACCCAGAGAGTTGTGAATCTGTGGAATTCTCTGCCACAGAAGACAGTGGAGGCCAATACACTGGATGTTTTCAAGAGAAAGTTAGATTTAGCTCTTAGGGCTAAAGGAATCAAGGGATAGGGGAAAAAAGCAGGAAAGGGGGTGCTGATTTTAAATGATCAGCCATGATCATATTGAATGGCGGTGCTGGCTCGAAGGGCTGAATGGCCTACTCCTGCACCTATTTTCTATGTTTCTAAATAGCTAATACCTCCGTCTGTTGTTCTACCCGTCATCTGCCTAGCTGACGCTAGTTTAGTTTAGTTTAGTTTAGAGATACAGCATGGAAACAGGGCCTACAGCACACCGACTCCACAACGACCAGCGATCCCTGCACATTAACACTACTCACACACACTAGGGAACATTTTTTTACAGGTATGTAGGTAATTGGCTAGGTAAATGTAAATATTGTCCCTAGTGTGTGTAGGATAGTGTTAATATGCAGTGATCGCTGGTCAGGCGGACCCAGTGGGCCAAAAGGCCTGTCTCCGTGCTGTATCTCTAAACTAAACTAAATTTATACCAAGCCAATTAATCAACAAACCTGTACATCTTAGGAGCGTGGAGGGAAACCGGAGCACCCGGATAAAACCCACGCAGGTCACGGGGAGAACGTACAAACTCCGTACGGACAGCGCCCGTGGTCGGGATCGAACCCGGGTCTCTGGCGCTGTGAGGCAGCAGCTCTACCCGCTGCGCCACCGTGCCGGCCCTAACACCCACTTAGGATCTAAAAATAAATAAATCACAGGATGTTGCAATTGGTAGGAAGCTGTGGAGGACCAGAGAGATTTATTAGCCCACAGGAAGTACTAAAAGCTGCAAAACATAATTCACAGACGTTGACGTAATGTTGGCCATTATCTGAAGGACAAAACTAAAAAAAAGGCAGAGGTTAATTTTACGCGGCACGGTGGCGCAGCGGTAGAGTTGCTGCCTCACGGCGCCGGAGACCCGGGTTCGATCCCGACTACGGGCGCTGTCCGTACGGAGTTTGTACGTTCTCCCCGTGACCTGCGTGGGTTTTCTGCGAGATCTTCGGTTCCCTCCCACACTCCAAAGACGTGCAGGTTTGTAGGTTAATTAGCTTGGTGTAAATGTAAATTGTCCCTCGTGTTTAGGATAGTATTGATGCGCGGGGATCGCGGGTCGGCGCGGACCCGGTGGCCGAGGCGCCTGTTTCTGAGCTGAAATTCAAGCTGCACCGTGAATGCTGCTCGTGAGATAATTAGAATGGAGTTAATCACTGATTGTCAAGATATGCTGGGAAAAGATGGACTCAGATTTGCTTTCCACAAATCTGCAACACCTGGCCTTATACCTCGTCCCTCAAGGTCACCCAGGGACCCCGACAGTCCTTTCACGTGAGGCAGATGAAGTTGAAGGCACCTCCTCATCCTACTGTAACCTGTGCTCCCAATGTGGCTCCTATAATTCGATGAGATCAAGTGCAGACTGCGCAGGATCGTTCCACTGAACACCTCCGCTCAGTCCGCCGTGGCCTACGGACCACCCGGTTGCCAACCATTTTAACTCCCCCTCCCATTCCCACACCGACCTTTCTGTCCTGCGCCTTCCCCGTTGTCCGGGTCGAGGAACAACACCTCATATTTGGCTTGGGCAGCTCACACCCCAGCGGTGCGGTTATTGAGTTCTCTAACGTCAAATAACTCCAGCTATCCCCCCCCCCCCCTTCTCTCCCTCCATCCCCTACCCCCCCCCCCCCCTTTCCCCACCCTAGTCGTGCTACTCATTCCACTGTTCGCATCCTTGTTTCCCTGTCGTTAGCACATCTTCCCAAGTCAACAATGGACCATTGTGGACTCCACCCTTCCTGAGATCACCTGTTTCCGGCCCTGATTTGTTCTAGCCCTCTCTCTCTTTCAGTCTGAAGCTCTTTCAGGGCTCTGACCTGAAACGTCACCTATTCCTTTTCTCCTGAGACGCTGCCTGACCCACTGAGTTACTCCAGCACTTTGTGTCTATCTTCAAACTATGGGGTATGTTCAGGTGGGTGGGATCAGTCTAGATGTGTGCATAATGTTGTTCGAGAGAGGGTGAGTCAATGGGTCTGTTTACGGGTAAGACTCAACATCACTATCTCCTGCATCCTGTTTGGATTTGTTTCCACAAATGTTGTTCCGACGCTAATTGTCTTTATAGTACTGGAAGAAAAGGTGATGGTGTTTGTTACGAACCTTTGGGCAATTTAAATTAGTTTAGCTTAGAGATACAGCGCAGAAACAGGCCCATCGTCCCACCGAGCCTGCGCCAACCAGCGATCCCAGCATATTAACGCTACCCTACACACAATACGGGTGATATATATTTACACCAAGCAAATTAACCAACAAACCTGCACGTCTTTGGGGTGTGGGAGGAAACGAAAGATCTCAGGTCGCGGGGAGAATGTTCAAACTCTGAACAGACAGCACCCGTAGTCAGGATCGAACCTGGGTCTCTGGCGCTGCAAGCGTTGTAAGGCAGCGATTCTACCACTGCGCCACCGTGCCGCCCTAGTGCAGAGCTTTAGAGGGCAAGACCGCACGATGGATTGGAAGTAAATCAAATTGGAAAATAATGACTTCTCTTTGCATGTCCTGAAACTTGAGAGTAAGGGGTGCAGAGAGGTTCAGGCAGATGTGAAGGACATTGATTTGTCTATTAATCTTTTGTTTCCAGTTCTTTCGACTTTTCTCTTCTGACTCGTTCTTCAAAGCCAGCAGATAATTGGAATTAATTTTTGTTAAAGCTCATCGTAATCTTCAAAGTTTCAAACATTTCTGCTTGAAACCTCTTCCCTCCAGAGAAAAGCAAAGAATATCTTTCATATTTCATCACACCTTTAGCTTGAGGGTGTTTAAGAAAGAACTGCAGATGCTGGAAAAATCAAAGGTAGACAAAAATGCTGGAGAAACTCAGCGGGTGAGGCAGCATCTATGGAGCGAAGGGATAGGTGACATTTCAGGTCGAGTCTCAACCCGAAACGTCACCTATTCCTTCGCTCCATAGATGCTGCCTCACCCGCTGAGCTTCTCCAAAATTTTTGTCTACCTTAGACTAGAGGGTGTGAGCTACAGGGAGAGGTTGAGTCGGCTGGGACTCTATTCCTTAGAGCGCAGGTGGATGAGGGGAGATCTTATAGAAACATAGAAACATAGAAAATAGGTGCAGGAGCAGGCCATTCGACCCTTTGAGCCTGCACCGCCATTCAATATGATCATGGCTGATCATCCAACTCAGTATCCTGTACCTGCCTTCTCTCCATACCCCCTCACCCCCTTAGCCACAAGGTCCACATCTAATTCCCTCTTAAATACAGCCAATGAACTGGCCTCAACTACCTTCTGTGGCAGAGAATTCCACAGACTCACCACTCTCTGTGTGAAAAATGTTTTTCTCATCTCGGTCCTACAAGCTTTCCCCTTATCCTTAAACTGTGACCCCTTGTTCTGGACTTCCCCAACATCGGGAACAATCTTCCTGCATCTAGCCTATCCAACCCCTTAAGAATTTTGTAAGTTTCTATAAGATCCCCCCTAAATCTTCTAAATTCTAGCGAGTACAAGCCGAGTCTATCCAGTCTTTCCTCATGTGAAAGTCCTGACATCCCAGGAATCAGTCTGGTGAACCTTCTCTGTACCCCCTCTATGGCAAAAATGTCTTTCCTCAGATTAGGAGACCAAAACTGTATGCAATACTCCAGGTGTGGTCTCACCAAGACCCTGTACTACTGCAGTAGAACCTCCCTGCTCCTATACTCAAATCCTTTCGCTATGAATGCTAACATATCATTCGCTTTCTTCACTGCCTGCTGCACCTGCATGTCTACTTTCAATGACTGGTGTACCATGACACCCAGGTCTCGTTGCATCTCCCCTTTTCCTAATCGGCCACCATTTAAATAATAGTCTACATTCCTGTTTTTGCCACCAAAGTGGATAACCTCACATTTATCCACATTATACTGCATCTGCCATGCATTTGCCCACGCACCCAACCTATTTAAGTCACCTTGCAGCCTCCTAGCATCCTCCTCACACCTAACACTGCACCCCAGCTTCGTGTCATCCGCAAACTTGGAGATGTTGCATTCAATTCCCTCTTCCAAATCATTAATATATATTGTAAATAGCTGGGGACCCAGCACCGAGCCTTGCGGTACCCCACTTGTCACTGCCTGCCATTCTGAAAAGGACCCGTTTACTCCTACTCTTAGCTTCCTGACTGCCAGCCAGTTCTCTATCCACATCAATACTGAACCCCCAATACCGTGTGCTTTACGTTTTCATACTAATCTCTTAAGTGGGACCTTGTTGAAAGCCTTCTGAAAGTCCAGATATAACACATCCACTGGTTCGCCCTTATCCACTCTACTAGTTACATCCTCGAAAAATCCTATAAGATTCGACAGACATGATTTACCTTTCATAAATCCATGCTGACTTTGTCCAATGATTTCACCACTTTCGAAATGTGCTGCTATTTCATATTTAATAACTGACTCTAGCAGTTTCCCCACTACCGATGTTAGACTAACTGGTCTGTAATTCCCCGCTTTCTCTCTCCCTCCCTTTTTAAAATCTGAGGGGTTACATTAGCTACCCTCCAATCCTCAGGAACTACTCCAGAATCTAAAGAGTTTTGAAAAATTATCACCAATGCATCCACTATATCTGGGGCTACTTCCTTAAGTACTCTGGGATGCAGCCTATCTGGCCCTGGGGATTTATCGGCCTTTAATCCATTCAATTTACCTAACACCACTTCCCGGCTTACCTGGATTTCACTTAGTGCCATCTTATTTGACCGCCGGTCCCTTGCTATTTCCGGCAGATTATTTATGTCTTCCTTAGTGAAGACAGAACCAAAGTAGTTATTCAATCGGTCTGCCATGCCCTTGTTCCCCATGATCAATTCACCTGTTTCTGACTGCAAGGGACCTACATTTGTTTTAACTAATCTTTTGCGGTTCACATATCTATAATCTATTTTCCCTTTCCTAATTAATCCCTTTGTCCTCCTCTGATGGACTGAATTTTTCCCAGTCCTCTGGTAGGCTGCTTTTTCTGGCTAATTTGTATGCTTCATCTTTTGTTTTGATACTATCCCTGATTTCCCTTGTTTTCCACGGATAAACTACCTACCCTGGGTTTTTTCTTGGAGCTCTGGTTTCATCCCGCTCTCCAACGTTAATAGGTTAATTAGCTTGGTAAAATTATAAATTGTAAATTGTACCCGGTTAGTGTGCGGGGATCGCTGGTCCACGCGGACTCGATGGGCTGAAGGGCCAGTTTCCGCACTGTATCTCCAAAAGGTCTCGACCTGAAATGTCGCCTATCTCCTTCGCTCCTTAGATGCTGCTGCACCCACTGAGTTTCTCCAGCCTTTTGAATAACTGTGCATAGTTCCCTGAAGGTGGAATCGCATGTAGATAGGGTGGTAAAGAAAGCCTTTGGTGTGCTGGCCTTTATAAATCAGAGCATTGAATATAGGAGTAGGGAAGTAATGTTAAAATTGTACAAGGCATTGGTAAGACCAATTCTGGAGTATGGTGTACAATTTTGGTTGCCTAGTTATAGGAAGGATGTCAACAAAATAGAGAGAGTACAGAGGAGATTTATTAGAATGTTGCCAGGGTTCCAGCAACTATGTTACAGAGAAAGGTTGAACAAGTTAGGTCTTTATTCTTTGGAGCGCAGAAGGTTAAGGGGGGACTTGATTGAGGTCTTTAAAATGATGTAAGGGATAGACAGAGTTGACGTGGATACGTTTTTTCCATTGAGGGTAGGGAAGATTCAAACAAGAGGGTATGACATGAGAATTAAGGGACAGAAGTTTCGGGGTAACGTGAGGGGGAACTTCTTTACTCAGAGGGTGGAATCAGCTTCCAGCAGAAGTGGTGGAGGCAGGATCGATTTTAACATTTAAGAGTAAAGTGGATAGGTATATGGACGTGAAGGGAATGGAGGGGTATGGTCTGAGTGCAGGTAGATGGGACTAGGGGAAAACAAATGGTCGGCACGGACTGGAAGGGCCGAGAGGGCCTGTTTCCGTGCTGTAATTGTTAACTGTGTGAAAAAACTATGCACAGTTATTCCTAGATCCCTCTGTTCCACAGCATTCCTCAATTCCCTACCATTTACCATGTATAGGTACATGGATTAGGTACATGGATAGGACAGGTTTGGACGGATATGGGCCAAACCCAGGCAGGGGGACTCGTTTAGATGGGACATGTTAGTCGGTGTGCGCAAGTTGGGCCAGCACGGTGGCGCAGCGGCAGAGTCGCTGCCTCACAGCGCCAGAGACACGGTTTCAATCCTCACTGCGGCTGCTGTCTGTACGGAGTTTGTACGTTCTCCCCGTGACCTGCGTGGGTTTTCTCTGAGATCTTCGGATTCCTCCCACACTCCAAAGACGTGCAGATTCTGTAGGTAAATTGGCTTGGTATAAATGTAAAAAATTGTCCCCAGTGTGTGTAGGATAGCGTTCGTGTGCGGGGATCGCTGGTCGGCCCGGACTCGGTGGGCTGAGGGTCCTGTTTCCGCACTGTATCTCTAAACTAAACTAGGCCCAAACTAAACCATGAGATAAATAACCAGATACGCTATTTTACAGATCTAGGTTGGGGGATTACTTCCGGTGAGGTGATCGGCACTCATTTACATTCAGCGAGAGGAAGAATATCATTGGCTTCAGATCGCATTTGAAAGATGGTGAACAAGCAGACCCACGGCACATCTCAGCAGAGAAGACGGCTGCTCTTTAATATGCAGCTTGACTGCAGCGCTTCACAAAAACATCTTCAGGGCAAATAGAATATTTTCAATGCATGAGTAATTCTTCTTAGATTGCAGAGTTACGAGAGAAGGGAAACAGATTGCAAGTCTGTATTTGAAGGATGCTTGACCTTGTGAAACCATGGCCTCAGATCCTGCTGCGCAAATGTACACCAAACCATGCAAATGGGACAGTCAACGGCCGATGTCAACAACTCACGCTGTGACTAGTTCACCTTAGTTTTAGGTAGATATACAAAAGGCTGGAGGAACTCAGCGGGTGAGGCAGCATCTCTGGAGAGAAGGGATTGGTGGAGTTTTGGGTCGAGACCCTTCTTCAGACTGAAGAGGTCTGAACAAGGGTCTGGTAAGGTTTGTGGTCGGTTCTGGGATTCATCTTCATATTTCAAAGCCAAAGATGCTGCCTCACCCGCTGAGTTCCTCCGGCATTTTGTATCTACCTTCAGTTTAGTTTTAGTTTAGTTTAGAGATACAGCCCGGTAACAGGCCCTTCGGCCCACCGAGTCCGTGCCGACCAGCGATCCCATCACGCTAACACTACCCTACACACACGAGGAACAATATACGTTGACGCCAAGCCAATTAGCCTACAAACCTGCACGTCTTTGGAGTGTTGGAGGAAACCGAAGATCGCGGAGAAGAAAACCCACGCAGGTCGCGGGGAGAGCATACAAACTCCGTACGGACAGCGCCCGTAGTCGGGATCGAACCCGGGTCTCTGGCGTTGTAAGCGCGGTAAAGCAGCGACTCCACCGAGCTGCGCCACCGTGCCGCCCTGACTAGCGTTCTGTTTTATCAGAGTTGGGAGTAAGGGGGTACTGTTGTGAGGAGATGCAGGCTGATTTACTGAAACGTTTCTCCTCATTGTAAGCTGCTGAATCTGCAGCTGAATCTCAATAGCATTAGGGACTTTAGACGTTCATAAGGTGAACATTTTGCATTTAATTTATTTTAAATTTAATAAGATTGAACATGCCCTTGTGCACCTCTATCAGACCGCCCCCCGTCCTCCTGCACTCCAAGGAATAAAACTTAGCCTGCCCACCCGCTCCCTGGAGTTATGGCCTTCAATTTGATGTCATTAGCAGCAAATTCTTTGAAGTTGTGATTGTTTTATTTAATTAAATTATTTGTTTGGATCCCTGCCTGTGATATAGAATATTGCTCACAGCTATAGTCAATATCGGAGGGTGGTGAACCTGTCGAATTCTTTTCCTCAGAAGGCTGTGGAGGCCAGGTCAGTGGATATATTTAAGCCAGAGGAGACAGATAGATTCTTGATTAGTACGGGTGTGAGAGGTTGTGGCGAGAAGGCAGAAGAATGGGGTTAGGAGGGAGAGATAGCTCAGCCATGATTAAGTTGGGGAGTAGACTCGATGTGTTGAATGGCCTCATTCTACCATCACTTATAAACTTATGATGTTATATTTAAGTGGGCTGAAGAAGGGTCTCGACCCGAAACGTCGCCTATCTCCTTCGCTCCTTAGATGCTGCTGCACCCGCTGAGTTTCTCCAGCCTTTTGTGTAACCATCTTATATTTAAATTTGGTTTAAACGGGGCGAAGGCAGGAGAATGGGGTTGAGAGGGAAAGATAGATCAGCCATGATTGTATGGCAGAGTAGATTTAATGGGCTGAATGGCCTAATTACAATAGACAATAAATAATAGACAATAGGTGCAGGAGTAGGCCATTCGGCCCTTCGAGCCAGCACCGCCACTCACTGTGATCATGGCTGATCATCCACAATCAGTAATCAGTAAAATTCTGCTCATAGAAACATAGAAACATAGAAAATAGGTGCAGGAGTAGGCCATTCGGCCCTTCGAGCCTGCACCGCCATTCAATATGATCATGGCTGATCATCCAACTCAGTATCCTGTACCTGCCTTCTCTCCATACCCCCTGATCCCTTTAGCCATAAGGGCCACATCTGGCTAATTTGTATGCTTCATCTTTTGTTTTTATACTATCTCTGATTTCCCTTGTTATCCATGGATGTACTACCTTCCCTGATTTATTCTTTTGCCAAACTGGGATGAACAATTGTTGTAATTCATCCATGCAGTCTTTAAATACCTTCCATTTAATCACCCGTACACTAGTTCTATCCTACACACAAGGGACAATTTACAGAAGCCAATTAACCTACAAACTGGCAAGTCTTTGGAGTGTGGGAAGAAACCAGAGCACCCGGTTAAAACCCACACAGGTCACAGGAGACCTTACAAATTCCTTAAAACTACTACTAATCTAAAACTACTTAAGAACAATAATTTCTTTACTGCAAGCAGTGAAGTCTGACATCAATATTGAGATCGTGATTATAATGAAGGAAGACCCAAGTTGTGTTGGCAAAACCCAGCCTGACACCAAGAAGGGCCTCGACCCGAAACGTCACCCGTTCCTTCTCTCCAGAGATGCTGCCGTCCCGCTGAGTTGCTCCAGCTCTTTGTGTCCACCACATTGGTGAAGATGCGGGAGGATATGGTTTAGAGGGATGTGGGCCAAACGCAGGCAGGTGGGACTAATGTAGATGAGGTATTTTGATCACCATGGGCATGTTGGGCCGAAGGGCCTGTTTCTTCTTCTCCTTTCGTGTGGCGTGCACGGCCTAAAGTTGTTGGACAACTTGTTCTATTTGATCTTCCGTTTGTGCAGGTCGAGTTGATTGCATTAGTCGAAACAGGGCGGACCACGTGAAGGCTGCAATCTTCCACCCCAGGGCCTGTTTCCATGCAGTATGACTCTGTGACCTATAATCCCACAGGGTAGCATGGTGGCGCAGTGGTAGAGTTTGTTGCCTCACAGCACCAGAGACCCAGGTTCGAATCTTGACCCACATGTCCAAATTTGTACCTTCTCCCGGTGACCACGTGGGTTTTCTCCGGTTGCCCCGGTTTCCTCCCACACTCCAAAGACGTACAGGTTTATATGTTAATTGGCTTTGGTCAGTTGTAAAATTGTCCCTAGGAAAGTGTAGGAAAGTGTTAGTGTACAGGGAGATCGCTGGTCAGCACGGACTCGGTGGGCTGAAGGGCCTGATAGTTTCCGCACTCTATCTTTAAAATCTAAACAAAGGACTTTGACTCGAGGCAAAATAATGGAGGACAATTAACCGACAAACCCACACGTCTTCTGAATGCTGGAGGGAAACCGGAGCACCCGGAGGAAACCCACGTGGTCACTGGGAGAACGTGCAAACTCCACACAAGGACATAGGAATCTGAGGGGGAAATTTTTCATACAAAGGGTTGGTGGGTGTAATGGAACAAGCTGCCAGAGGAGGCAGTTGAGGCTGGGACTATCCCAATGTTTACGAACAGTTGGACAGGTTTGGAGGGATTCGGGACAAATGCGGGCAGGTGGGACTAGTGCAGCTGGGACATGTGGGTCGGTGTGGGCTGAAGGGCCTGTTTCCATGCTGTATCACTCTATCACGCTGTGACTCTCTGACAGTGAGCGGGGTCAGGATCGAGCCTGGGTCTCTGGCGCTGTGGGGCAGCAGCTCAACCAGCTGCAGCACCGGGCAGACATAATGGGAATTAAATAATGGGAAGCGAGCACACACTCTGAAGCTCCCTGCGCTTGTCGAAAGAGAGGTGGCTGTTTATGGTGACCAGGGGTCAGCCTCCGCTGACTAAATATCCCTCAGCAGCCCGGCGAACACACACCACAATCCCAGCTTCACAATGGGAACTTAATGTCAGCCCATAAATCCCTCAGCACTTCAAGGCAAACTCTCTCTCCCTGTTGATAGGTTCCTTCATGATCCACTTAGCTTTGAAAGGTGCTCCTGCTTTACAGCCCCGTCTCCTCCCAATGCCGGTCTTTCCTCCCGTTCATCGAACCGGTCGCCCGCCCACTCCGACGCCAGTCCCGAGGGAGTTGGCCCAGTAACGGAATGAGCGATCAGGGATGCTGGCCTGGCACCCCGATCACTCTCTCTCCTCCGCTCTCCCAAATGGGCAAAAAGGTGCCGAAGTGTGAAAACGCACACCTCCAGATTCAGGGTAGACACAACAATGCTGGAGTAACTCAGCGGGACAGGCAGCATCTCTGGAGAGAAGGAATGGGTGACGTTTCGGGTCGAGATCCTTCTAAGGGTCTCTAAACCTGCATCTGCAGTCCCATCCTGCACAGGTCAGGCAGCATCTCTGGAGTGAATGGATAAGCGACATTTTGGGTCGGGACCCATCTTCAGAGTGGAATGATAAACCTAAATTTATTAGTCGTTTAAGTTATGATATCGGATGGAAGTTGCAAACCAAATCTCGTTGCACTTATGTGTAATGACAATAAAATATATTATTATTATTATTATTATTATAAAGTTAAAGAAATAATCAGGTTCAATTCAGTTTAGTTTATTACCACGTGTACCGAGGTACAGTGAAAAGCTTTTGTTCCAGTCAGCAGAAAGACAATACATGATTACAATCGAGCCATTTACAAGTGAATAGATACATGATAAGGGAATAACATTTAGTGCAAGGTAAAGCCAGCAAAGTACAATCAAAGATAGTCCGAGGGTCACCGATGAGGTAGATAGTAGTTCAGGACTGCTCTCTGGTTGTGGTGGGATGGTTCAGTTGCCTGAAAAACAGCTGGGAAGAAACTGTCCCTGAATCTGGAGGTGTGCGCTTTCACACTTCTGTGCCTATTGCCCGATGGGAGAGGGGAGAAGAGGGAGTATTAATCTGAGGCAGATAGTAGTTCAGCACTGCTCTCTAGTAGTTGTGGTCGGATGGATCAAGGATCAGGAGAAACTTATCTCTGAACTTTGGAACAAATGGGGGCTGGATCACAAGCCTACATTTTGATGAAAGATGCCAGGGTTGGTCCCCACACGAAGATTAGTGTCAATCAGAACTCTAGATCCAACTACACCTGATCCCATACGTTGGGGCTGAAACTATTGAAAGTTTGAATGTACAGTGGCTTGCAAAAGTTTTCATACCCCTTGAACTTTTCCACATTTTGTCACGTTACAACCACAAACGTAAATGTATTTTATTGGGATTTTATGTGATAGACCAACACAAAGTGGCGCATAATTGTGAAGTGGAAGGAAAATGATACATGGTTTTCAAACTTTTTTACAATTAAAAAAATGAAAAGTGTGGCGTGCAAAGGTATTCAGCCCCCTTTACTCTGATACCCCTAAATAAAATCCAGTGCAACCAATTGCCTTCAGAAGTCACCTAATTAGTAAATAGAGTCCACTTGTGTGTAATCTAATCTCAGTATAAATACAGCTGTTCTGTGAAGGCCTCAGAGGCCTTGTTAGAGAACATTAGTGAACAAACAGCATCATGAAGCTCAAGGAACACACCAGACAGGTCAGGGATGAAGTTGTGGAGAGGTTTAAAGCAGGGTTAGGTTATAAAAAAATATCCCAAGCTTTGAACATCTCACGGAGCACAGTTCAAATCCCATAATCCGAAAATGGAAAGAGTATGCACTAAACTGCAAATTGAGAACAGCCAAGGAGGCCCCTGGAGGAGCTGCAGAGACATGGGCCGTCCACAGGACAACTATTACCTAAATCGGGCCTGCAAGAAGACGAAACAAAGCCTAAGAAAATGCAAAAGTGCTCTGGTCGCTAAATGTGTAGTGGAAAAATAACACTGCACATCACCCTGAACACACACCATCCCCACTGTGAAACATGGTGGTGGCAGCATCATGCTGTGGGGATGCTTTTCTTCAGCAGGGACAGGGAAGCTGGTCAGAGTTGATGGGAAGATGGATGGAGCCAAATACAGGGCAATCTTGGAAAGAAAACCTGTTAGATCTGCAAAAGACTTGAGACTGGGGCGGAGGTTCACCTTCCAGCAGGACAACGACCCTAAACATACAGCCAGAGCTACAATGGAATGGTTTAGATCAAAGCATATTCATGTGTTAGAATGGCCCAGTCAAAGTCCAGACCTAAATCCAATTGAGAATCTCTGGCAAGACTTGAAAATTGCTGTTCACAGATGCTCTCCATCCAATTTGACTGAGCTTGAGCTATTTTGCAAAGAAGAATGGGCAAAAATTCAGTCTCTAGATGTGCAAAGCTGGTAGAGACATACCCCAAAAGACTTGCAGCTGTAATTGCAGCGAAAGGTGGTTCTACAAAGTATTGACTCAGGGGGGCTGAATACTTTTGCACGCCACACATTTCAGTTTTTTATTTGTAATAACATTTGGAAACCATGTATCATTTTCCTTCCACTTCACAACTATGCGCCACTTTGTGTTGGTCTATCACATAAAATCCCAATAAAATACATTTACGTTTGTGGTTGTAACGTGACAAAATGTGGAAAAGTTCAAGGGGTATGAAAACTTTTGCAAGCCACTGTAGCTTGACAAGGGCACTGGGGTCACTGCAGTGGTTGCAGCTGAGATGTTAATGATCCATGAGGTAATTGAGTAGTGAAAGGCACACAAGAGGCTGAATGGCTCACTCCAGATCCTACATTCCTCTCTGTCTAATATTTCCTTTCAAACTTCCTCTGGTTTGCTAAATCTCTCCACACTCCCACCCAGCTGCACCAGACACTTTTTTTTTTCAAATCCCAAATCCCCTTTGTTAAGTTCTTTGCAATAGTCTGTAATTTTCACATGGTTGGACAAATAGTCCAGAAATACAACATGCCAAACCTTCAAACTGCTGCAAGGCCAGCAGCATCATCAAGGACCAGTCACACCCCGGCCACTCCCTCTTCTCCCCTCTCCCACCGGGCAAACAGTACAGATGTTTGAAAACGCACACCTCCAGATTCAGGGACAGTTTCTTCCCGGCTGCTATCAGGCAACTGAATCATCCTACCACAACCAGAGAGCAGTCCTGAACTACCATCTACCTCATTGGTGACCCTCGGACTATCCTATATAACACCATATAACAATTACAGCACGGAAACAGGCCCTCTCGGCCCTTCCAGTCCGTGCCGACCAAACCTTAATCCTTAATCGGACTTTGCTGGCTTTACCTTGCACTAAACGTTATTCCCTTATTATGTATCTGTACACTGCAAATGGCTCGATTATAAACATGTACACTGTAGCTTTCACGCTGACTGGTTAGCACGCAACAAAAGCTTTTCAATGTACCTCGATACATGTGACAATAAACTAAGACTGAACTGAACAATCGTACACTGGGCATTGGGAAATAACTTTCATTTTGGGGCATGATATTGAAAGTTGATTAGTTTAGACTTCAGCCTTTACAGATACAGTGCGGTAACAATCCCTTTGGATCCTCGAGTCTGCGCCGACTAGAGATTGCCCTGTACACTCGCACTGTCCCACACACTGGGGACATTTAACCATTTACAGAGGCCAATTAACCAACACACCTGTTTGTGTTTGGAGTGTGGGAGGAAACCAGAGCACCCGGAGAAAACCCACGCGATCACCGGGAGAACGTGCGAACTCTGTACAGACAGCGCCCGTAGTCAGGATCGAACCCGGGCCTCTGGTGCGGTGAGGCAGCAACTCTACCACTGTACCACTGTGCCGTTCTCTGGTTTAGTTAAACACCATGGAGTTAGGCCCTTTGCCCCACCGAGCCCACGCCAACTAGCAAGCTCCCATTCACACTAGTCCTATGACTTTCCCATCCACTCCCCCCACACTCGCACTTTACAGAGTCCAATTAACCCACGAAACCGCGCGTCTCTGCAGTCTGGGAGGTAACCGGAGCACACGGCCAACAGAACCAGTCTGACTGAGGTTCTGTGTGGGAAGGAACTGTGGAAGCTGGTTTAGACCGAAGATAGACACAAAATGCTGGAGAAACTCATCCGGACAGAAACATCGCCCATTCCTTCTCTCCAGAGATGCTGCCTGTCCCACTGAGTCTCTCCAGCATTTTGTGTCTATCTTCTGACAAAGGCTCTTCCATTGGTACTGGTAACTCCATCCACAGATGCTGCCCGAGTCACTGAGTATTTCCAATATTGCAATAGCTTCAAATTTCTGGGCGTGCATATATCAGAAGATCTTTCCTGGGCCCAGCACACTGATGCAATCATAAAGAAGGCACATCAGCGACTCTACTTCCTGAAAAGATTACGGAGATTCGGCGTGTCGAAGCGGATTCTCCTAAACTTCTACAGGTGCACGGTAGAGAGCATTCTGACTGGCTGCATCGTGGCCTGGTTCGGCAACTTGAACGTCCGGGAGCGAAAAAGACTGCAGAAAGCTGTGACCACTGCCCCGTCCGTCACCGGCTCTGACCTCCCCACCGTCGAGGGGATCTATCGCAGTCGCTGCCTCAAAAATGCAGCCAACATCATCGAGGACCCACACCATCCTGGCCACACACTCATCTCACCCCTGCCATCAGGAAGAAGGCACAGGAGCCTGAAAACTGCAACGTCCAGGTTCAGGAACAGCTTCTTCCCCACAGCCATCAGGCTATTAAACACTACAACCTCCAAATAAGCTCTGAGCTCTGAACTGCAAAAGACTATATTATTACTGCACTATATTTGTTATTTATTGAACTTTTCCTTTTTTTTCTCACGTTATATACAATATTTACATATTCACATATTAAACATAGAAACATAGAAAATAGGTGCAGGAGGAGGCCATTCGGCCCTTCGAGCCAGCACCGCCATTCATTGTGATCATGGCTGATCGACCCCAATCAATAACCCGTGCCTGCCTTCTCCCCATATCCCTTGACTCCACTAGCCCCTAGAGCTCTATCTAACTCTCTCTTAAATCCATCCAGTGACTTGGCCTCCACTGCCCTCTGTGGCAGGGAATTCCACAAATTCACAACTCATGGGTGAAAATGTTTTTTCTCACCTCAGTCTTAAATGGCTTCCCCTTTATTCTAAGACTGTGTGGCCCCTGGTTCTGGACTCGCCGCACATTGGGAACATTTTTCCTGCATCTAGCTTGTCCAGTCCCTTTATAATTTTATGTGTTTCTATAAGATCCCCCTCATCCTTCTAAACTCCAGTGAATACAAGCCTAGTCTTTTCAATCTTTCCTCATATGACAGTCCCGCCATCCCAGGGATCAATCTCGTGAACCTACGCTGCACTGCCTCAATCACAAGGATGTCCTTCCTCAAATTAGGAGACCAAAACTGTACGCAACACTCCAGATGTGGTCTCACCAGAGCCCTATACAGCTGCAGAAGAATATTCTGTCGTGCTGCAGCAAGTAAGAATTTAATTGTCCCGTCCGGAACAAATGACAATAAAACACTCTTGACTTGACTCTTGACTATTCACTTTACCTATATTAGATGTCCAGCAGCTCTTTGATTTTCAAGTAAGAGTGTAGTTCCGAGCTTCCAACCTACCTCATCGCACTTTTTTTTAATCTGCAGTTTCTCGGGAACTGTAACCCCATAACTCTGCAACACTAGACTCTGTTCCCTGGTTATTTTTTCCTTTGCACTACCTGTTGTGCAAGCGCTTGGCTTTATTATACGCAATGATATGTCTAGTTAGCACTTGTACAAAGTTTTCACTGTATATTGGAGTATGTACAGCAGTCAAAATAACCCTGGCCGATTTGTTATTTCATGAACCTAGATTCACCACTTTCTTAGTTTAGTTTAATGTATAGATACAGCGCGGAAACAGGCCCTTCGGCCCACTGAGTCCACCCCGGCCAGCGACCCCCGCACACTAACACTATCTCACACACACTGGGGACAATTTACACATACACATAGCCAATCAGCCTACAAACCTGTTCGTCTGTGGAGCGTGGGAGGAAAAACAGAGATCTCGGAGAAAACCCACGCGGGTCACGAGGAGAACGTGCAAACTGCGCACAGACAGCCCCCAGGAACGAAGGAGATTACAAAAAGTGGTGGACACCGCCCGGTCCGTCACGGGGACTGACCTCCCCACCATTGAAGGGATCTACAGGTGTCGCTGCCTCAAAACGGCAGCCAGCATCATCGCAGACCCACGCCACCCTGGCCACGCTCTCATTTCACCCCTACCATCGGCAAGAAGGTACAGGAGCCGGAAAACCAGGTTCAGGAACAACTTCTTCCCATCAGGCTGTGGAACACAGCAAACGCTAAATGATGAGCTGCGGGCTGTGGTGGTTCCACTAAGGACTTTTGCAATAATATTGGGTTTGTTAATGAGTTTCATTTATTTTGTTTATGATGTTATCTGTGAGTCCTGTGTTTCTAGACATGTACTGCTGGATTTAACCGATCAGTTTTTGTTACATGCGTCAATTAAACATTCTTGAAGTATGTTTCAATGTGGTCATGCGTCTGAGCTTGGGTGAACACAGGGCTGGTTGCCATTAATCCTTCTCAAGAGTGGTCTGAAGAAGGGGCCTGACCTAAATCGTCACCTGTCCATTCTCCCCACAGAGGTGGCACGGTGGCAACTGCCTTACGGCGCCAGAGATCAGGGTTCGATCCCGACTACGGGCGCTGTCTGCACGGAGTTTGCATGTCCCCCCCATGACCTGTGTGGGATTTCTCCGAGATCTTCGATTCCATCCCACATTCCAAAGACGTACAGGTTTGTAAGTTAACTGGCTTGGTAGAAAAGTAAATTGTCCCGAGTGTGCTAGTGTACAGGGTCGTGTAGCTGGTCAATAGACAATAGACAATAGACAATAGACAATACTGCAGGAGTAGGCCATTTGGCCCTTCGAGCCAGCACTGCCATTCAATGTGATCATGGCTGATCATCCCCAATCAGTACCCCGTTCCTGTCTTCTTCACATATCCCCTGTTTCCGCTATTTTAAGAGCCCTATCTAGCTCTCTCTTGAAAGCATCCAGAGAACCTGCCTCCACCGCCCTCTGAGGCAGAGAATTCCACAGACTCACCACTCTCTGTGAGAAAGAGTGTTTCCTCGCCTCCGTTTTAAATGGCTTACTCCTTATTCTTAAACTGTGGCCCCTGGTTCTGGACTCCCCCAACATCGGGAACATGTTTCCTGCCTCTAGCGTGTCCAAGCCCTTAACAATCTTATATGTTTCAATATGTTTCAATGGTCAGCACGGACTCGGTGGGCCGAAGGGCCTGCTTCCACGCTGTATCTCTAAACTAAACTAAACTAAGAAGCTGCCAGACCCCGCTGATTTACTCCAGCACTTTGTGTTTTGCTCGAGTTTCGAGCACCTACAGTTCCTCTCGAAAATCTCCCTCGAACCTTCTTCAATCAATCTGCCAAAACCCTTGCAGTCCGAAGACGGGTCTCGACCCGAAACGTCACCCATACCTTCTCTCCAGAGAAGCCGCCTGACCCGCTGCCTTACTCCAGCAGTCTGTGTCCATCTTTGGGTGGAACCATCATCTGCGGTTCCTTCCTGCACACAAGGCCCCGCTGAAGTCTGGTGAACCTTAGCTGCACTTCCTCAATAGCTGTGAATGAAAGGTTAAATCCCAATATCACACCCCATAAAAGGAGCAATTTTCCTAAGCGCCCCCATTAGATTCATAGAACGCCTGGTAGCAGATCTGTTCTTTGTTAGGAGACAGCACAGAAACTGAGATCTCGGCTCATATATGGTAAACTGCTAATTTGGCTGTGGGAAGGATATTAAAACAAAATAGTTCATTTTAGTTACTTGGAAGGCAGCCAAAACAACCAGTCATACAGTATTACCTTGACCTGCCGATTATTGGATGGCCTGTGAAGCCTGAACCGTTGCCCTAACTACTGCCAAGGTGGCTGACATTGACGAGTTGTCAGCTAGCATCTCGTTTGAGTCTCATTGGGATTATCGGAGCGGAATAAAGGAACTGTTGGCTCCCGCAAGTATCACACGCCCTGTGTCGGGGAATCTGGGACCAGAGGACTTGGGTTTAAGGTGAAGGGGAAAAGATTCAATCGGAATCTGATGGGTAGCTTTTTAACACAGAGGGTGGTGGGTGTATGGAACTAGCTGCCAGAGGAGGTAGTTGAGGCTGGGACTATCCCAACGTTTTGGGTGGTCACGGTGGCGCAGCGGTAGAGCTGCCGCCCTACAGCGCTTGCAGCGCCGGAGACCCGGGTTCGATCCCGACTACGGGCGCTGTCTGTACGGAGTTTGTACGTTCTCCCCGTGACCCGCGTGGGTTTTCTCCGAGATCTTCGGTTTACCTCCAACACTCCATAGACGTGCAGGTATGTAGGTTAATTGGCTTGGTATAAATATAAATTGTCCCAAGTGTGATTAGGATGGTGTTAATGTGCGGGGACCGTTGGTAGGTGCGGACACGTTCAGCTGAAGGGCCTGTTTCCGCGCTGTATCTGTAAACTAAACAAAACGTTTAAGAACCGTTGGACAGGCACATGGATAGGACAGGTTTGACAATAGACAATAGACAATAGACAATAGATGCAGGAGTGGGCCATTTGGCCCTTTGAGCCAGCACCGCCATTCAATGTGATCATGGCTGATCATCCACAATCAGTACCTTGTTCCTGCCTTCTCCCCATATCCGCTATCTTCAAGAGCCCTATCTAGCTCTCTCTTGAAAGTATCCAGAAAACCGGCCTCCACCGCCCTCTGAGGCAGAGAGTTCCACAGGCTTCCACAGAAAAAGGTGTTTCCTCATGTCCGTTCTAAATGGCTTATCCCTTATTCTTAAACTGTGGCCCCTGGTTCTGGATTACCCCAACATCGGGAACGTGTTTAAGAAGGAACTGCAGATGCTGTAAAATCGAAGGTAGACAAAAATGCTGGAGAAACTCAGCGGGTGAGGCAGCATCTATGGAGCGAAGGAAATAGGCAACGTTTCGGGCCGAAAACCTTCTTCAGACGGGGACATGTTTCCTGCCTCTAGCGAGTCCAAACCCTTAATAATCCTACTTTAGGAGGGATATGGACCAAATGGAGGTGGGTGGGACTAGTGTAGCTGGGACATATTGGCCAACGTGGGAAGTTGGGCTGAAGGGCCTGTTTCCACGCTGTATCACTCTATGACTGTCCAAAATCATTGCCATGGAGACGGTTGGCTTACAGAGTACTTGACAGCCATGTAATAGGATTACAGATTAACTTCAATGACTAATATATTTGTGTTTGAGTTTAGTTTATTGTCACGTGTAGAGTGAAAAGCTTTATGTCGTGTGCCAACTGTGCAGGTTGTTTACTTGTAGTGTGGAAGAGATCGCTTCCAAGATGGCGTCCAGCCCAGGCGACTACTAGCGCGCTAGCCGCAGAACAGACCTACAATCAAATATTACAATCGCCCCACACATTTAAATATCCCCTTATCATGTATCTGTACACAGAAATGCTGGAGAAACTCAGCGGGTGAGGCAGCATCTATGGAGCGAAGGAATAGGTGACATAGAAACATAGAAATTAGGTGCAGGAGTAGGCCATTCGGCCCTTCGAGCCTGCACCGCCATTCAATATGATCATGGCTGATCATCCAACTCAGTATCCCGTACCTGCCTTCTCTCCATACCCCCTGATCCCTTTAGCCACAAGGGCCACATCTAACTCCCTCTTAAATATAGCATATGAACTGGCCTCAACTACCCTCTGTGGCAGAGAGTTCCAGAGACTCACCACTCTCTGTGTGAAAAAAGCCTTTCTCATCTCGGTCTTAAAGGATTTCCCCCTTATCCTTAAGCTGTGACCCCTTGTCCTGGACTTCCCCAACATTGGGAACAATCTTCCTGCATCTAGCCTGTCCAACTCCTTTAGAATTTTGTAAGTTTCTATAAGATCCCCTCTCAATCTCCTAAATTCTAGAGAGTATAAACCGTGTCTATCCAGTCTTTCTTCATAAGACTGTTCTAACATCCCAGGAATCAGTCTGGTGAGCCTTCTCTGTACTCCCTCTATGGCAATAATGTCCTTCCTCAGATTTGGAGACCAGAACTGTACGCAATACTCCAGGTGTGTTCTCACCAAGACCCTGTACAACTGAAGTAGAACCTCCCTGCTCTTGTACTCAAATCCTTTTGCTATGAATGCCAACATACCATTCGCTTTCTTCACTGCCTGCTGCACCTGCATGCCTACTTTCAATGACTGGTGTACCATGACACCCAGGTCTCGCTGCATCTCCCATTTTCCTAATCGGCCACCATTTAGATAATAGTCTACCCTCCTGTTTTTGCCACCAAGGTGGATAACCTCACATTTATCCACATTATACTGCATCTGCCATGCATTTGCCCACTCACCCAGCCTATCCAAGTCACCTTGCAGCCTCCTAGCATCCTCCTCACAGCTAACACTGCCCCCCAGCTTAGTGTCATCCGCAAACTTGGAGATATTGCCTTCAATTCCCTCATCCAGATCATTAATATATATTGTAAATAGCTGGGGTCCCAGCACTGATCCCTGCGGTACCCCACTAGTCACTGCCTGCCATTGTGAAAAGGACCCGTTTACTCCTCCTCTTTGACGTTTCGGGTCGAGACCCTTCTTGCGTGGACCTTTCCACAGCCACCCATGCATCTCCATACTGCCAATGGCTCCATTGTAATCGTGTATGGTCTTTCTGCTGACTGGTTAGCACGCAACAAAAAGCTTTTCACTGTACCTCGGTACACGTGACAATAAACTAAACTGAACTAACCAGTCAGCAGAAATTGGCCTGAGTTTGATCGTTACGTTCTGCATATCTTCCATTCATTTGTCCTAAGCACCATCTACATCTCCCGTTCCCGTTTACTCTGACTCTCGGTCTGAAGAAGGCTCCCAACCAGAAACGTTGCCTATTCTCCAGAGATGCTGCCTGACTCACTGAGTAACTCCAGCTCTTTGTGTCTATCAGTGGAAAGACAAAACATGATTACAATCGAACCGTCCACTGTGCACAGATACGTGATAAAGGGAACAACGTTTCATGCAAGATAAAGCCCAGTAAGGTCCGATCAAAGATAGTCCAAGGGTCTCCCATGAGGTAGATAGTTGCTCAGGGCTGTTGTGTAGTTGGTTCAGCTGCCTGATATATTGTATCTGATACTGTGGCCTATCGGCTGTAATATAGGAGGATTTGCAAGTAATGCAGGTGACTTATTAAAACGTGGAACTAACTGCAAGTCACCAACTAAATGAAGTGTGCTGCCTCACAGCTCCTGTGACCAGAATTCAACATTATCCTCCATATCTGATGAAGGGTGTGCTGGCATTGAAGATGGCCCAGAGGAGGTTGATGGGACTGATCACGGAGATGATTGGGTTACTAATGAACGGTTTACGGGCACAGGTACTCTACACGCTGGAGTTTTAAACGATGAGGGGGGACCTCAATGAAACTTACCGAATAGTGAAAGGCCTGGATAGAATTCAGGAGCGTTGATAAGATCATAAATTATAGGAGCGGAATTAGGCCGTTTGGCCGATTGGCCTCATTCTGCTCCCATGACATGAACTTATGAACGTAACCTCTGGTGCTCTCGGTGTGGAGTTTGCATGTTCTTCAACAGAGATGTGGTATTTTCCTGAGATTCTTTGGTTTCTTCTTAAACCTCAAAGAGCTCCGATGTGGGTAGGTGGTGGAATCTTGAGGATGATACATATTTGCAGGGATGGGTTCAAGGAATGAGTGTAGATGCCGAGCTCTGGCTGAACAACCTCTACTCATGTGCAGACAAAAATGCTGGAGAAACTCATCGGGTGAGGCAGCATCTACGGAGCAAAGGAAATAGGCAACGTTTTGGGTCAAAACCCTTCCTCAGACTCAGAATCTTGAGTGTGGACTCGATCAGACGAAGATTTGGAGGGATATGGTCCAAATGGAGGTGGGTGGGACTAGTGTAGCTAGTGTAGCTAGTGTAGCTGTATCATACACATTTGATATTTTGGAAGCATAATTATTTGCATTTGTGCTTTCGAAAACAGCTTTACAAAACATTCTGTCGAGGCGTGAACTTCAGATTCCTAGGAGTCAACATCATCAACCTCCTCTCCTGGACCACCCATATTGAAGCAATGACCAAGAAAGCAGACCAACGCCTCGACTTCCTTAGAGCGCTTAGGACGTCTGGCATGTCTCCAACAACTCTCACCAACTTCCAGTGGTGCACCGTAGAAAGCATTTTATCACAATGCGTCACAGCTCGGTTTGGGAACAGCTCCATCCAAGACCGCAAGAAATTGCAGCGAATTGTGGACGCAGCCCAGACCATCGCACAAACCAACCTCCCTTCCATTGACTCCATCTACACCTCACGCTGCCTCGGCAAGGCCAGCAGCATCACCAAGGACCAGTCGCACCCGGGTCACTCCCTCTTCTCCCCTCTCCCATCGGGCAAAAGGTACAGAAGTGTGAAAACGCACAACTCCAAATTCAGGGATGTTTCTTCCCAGCTGTTATCAGGCAACTGAATCATCCTACCACAACCAGAGAGCGGTCCTGAACTACTATCTACCTCATTGGTGACCCTTGGACTATCCTTGATCGGACATTGCTGGCTTTACCTTGCACTAAACGTTATTCCCTTATCATGGATCTACACACTGTAAATGGATTTACACATTCTGTCTTACACATTCTGGTGGCACTCAGATCCGCAAGAGCCAACCTGAACCGAGTCATCAGGCTGGCAAAGCGTGCCCATGGTCAGAAAATCCAGAGCTTCTTCCATGACCGCATGAACACCAGGCACATGTGGCATGGAATCCAGACAATCACGGGCTATCAGACTGCTCCACCACCCTGTGATGACAACATTGAGTTCCTCAATGATCTCAACAACTATTTTGGACGGTTCGAGGCATTAAATAACACACCTGCGAGAAAAGGTATTCCTCACTGTGATGAACAGGCACTCAGTCTTGACATAGTGGATGTCCGGAGGACCCTAAAAGGAGTGAACGCACGAGAGGCGGCAGGCCCTGATAACATACCAGGGCGGGTGCTCAGGGAATGTGCTGATCAGCTGGCACATGTCCTTACGGACATCTTCAACACCTCGCTGAACCAGGCTGTCGTCCCATCGTGTTTCAAGGCTGCCACCATCATCCCAGTGCCAAAATAATTCAATATACAATGTCTCAACGATTACCGCCCTGTAGCACTCACTCCCATAATGATGAAGCGCTTCGAGAGGCTGGTCAGGGACCATATTACCCCCAGACTCGCCTCCACACTTGACCCATACCAGTTTGCTTACAGGCCAAACCGCTCCGCAGAGGACGCGATGTCCTCCGTACTCCATCTGAGCCTGGATCATCTAGAGGAGAAGAACACTAATGCGCGAATGCTGCTTGTGGATTTTAGTTCAGCATTCAACACAATCATCCCTCAGCACCTGGTAAGCAAACTGGTTCCATTGGGCCTCAGCACCCCCATGTGTAACTGGCTACTGGACTTCCTCACTGACAGACCCCAGTCAGTGAGGGTTGGAAACAACACCTCTAACATCATCTCTCTGAGCACCGGCTCCCCTCAGGGCTGTGTCCTGAGTCCACTAATGTTTACCCTGATGACCCACGACTGTTGTGCCAGGTTTAGTACAAACCACATCATGAAGCACGCAGATGGCACAACAGTGGTGGGCCTCATCCGGGACGACAATGAGCTGGCTTACAGGGAGGAGGTGAAACAACTCCTGATCCTGAATGTCGAAAAAACAAAGGAGGTCATCGTCGACTTCAGGCAAAACCGGCACAGTCCCACACCACTGACCTGGTCAAATAACATCTCATCAACAGTTAAGAGAGCGCAGCAGCGGCTGCACTTTCTGCGCCGGATGAGAGGAGCTCACCTCCCCCATCCCGTCCTCACCACCTTCTACAGGGGCACCGTAGAGAGCATTCTGACCAGCTGCATCTCTGTCTGGTTTGGGGACTGTAAAGCCTCCGACTGGAAGTCCGTGCAGAGAGTGGTGAGGACGGCTGAAAAAATCATCGGGACTTCTCTCCCCTCAATCGGGGACATTGCGACCAAACGTTGCATGTCTAAGGCCAGCAGTGTTATAAAGGGCCCCACACATCTCCATCACGGACTGTTCACTCTGCTGCCCTCGGGCAAAAGATATCGTAGCATAAGGAGCAGAACGGCCAGGTTCTGCTACAGCTTCTTCCCCCGAGCCGTCAGACTCCTGAATGCCATGTAATGGGCTGCCACCATTGTCTATTTATCCTTTTATCCATTTTATCCATTTTATCCTTCTATTTATTATCATGTTGCACGGGGAGCCAAATGCAAATACATATATCGATGTATTTCTAAATGACAACAAAGTTTGTTTGACTTGACTTTGAATGGGTTGATTGTAATCGTAGGTGGACACAAAATGCTGGAGTAACTCAGCGGGCGAGGCATCATCTCTGGAGAGAAGGAATGGGTGATGTTTCGGGTCGAGGCCCTTCTACAGACTGATGGCGGTTGTCTTTCTGCTGACTGGATAGCAGGCAACAATAAAGCTGTACCTCGATACACTTGCCAATAAAAAACTAAGCTAATAAACTAATAAAGTGGTAGAATTTGGAGGGGGTTATAAGAATAAACTAAACTGTAGATGCCAGTTTATACCAAAGATAGACGCTGAGTGCTGGAGTAAATCAACGGGTCAGGCAGCATCTCTGGAGAAAAGGAATGGGTGATGTTTTGGGTTTTAAACCTTCTTCAGACAAAACAGAACGTTTTGATTTTAATAACGTTAGAGGAATGAGGGAAACTACCGACTTACATATTTTACATTTTCCACCTGTAAGCTATTTGCAAAAATTGAGATGTTCCAATTTTGTCCCAGCTGGAGAAACGAAAGGAGACATACAGTAAGATAACTGATTCAAGTCTTCTCGTTACAAAGTCAACACACATGTTTGTAATGAATGAAGAATGGAGTGAATGAGACACATACAGTTAGTGAACTGAAGAGCTCAGAGATATAGCACAGAAACAGGCCCTTCGGCCCACCGAGTCCATGCCGACCCCTGATCTCCCTGTACAATAGCACTTTCCTACACAAATGAATCTCCCCGTTGGATTGCAACCTTGTGGTGGTCGGGGAGCTTGTGTGTCTCAGTGACCCCCAGAGCTCTGCCAGCGGGGGATTCGTCTCCTGTTAGGGTCTCCCATGGTGGACAGGTGGAAGGGTAGCGGCGAGACGAAGAGCGATCCACTGGTCCTCCAGGTTGGAGGTTGAGCACGGGGCTAGCAACCCTGTCTCGTAAAACAAACATCTTACGGAAACAGCAACTGAAGGAATCAACAAGGAATGGAGGACCTTCTTTTCTGCCCTACATGCCAGGCATAATGGGCAGTAAGTAGGTAAGTAACACAAATGTATAATTATTTACAGGGACAAATTTATAATTATTTATAGGAACAATTTATAATTTATCTACCAAGCCAATTAACCTACAAACCTGTACGTCTTTGGAGTGGCGGGAAGGACGGCACGGTGGCGCAGCGGTTGGAGTTGCTGCCTCACAGCGCTGGAGACCCGTGTTCGATCCCGACTACGGGCGCTGTCTGTACCGAGTTCACACGTTCTACCCGTGACCACGCGTGGGTTTCCCCCGAGAGCTTCGGTCTCCTGCCGCACTGCAAAGACGTACAGTTTTGTAGGTTCATTGGCTTGGTGTGAATGTAACAATCGCCCCGAGCGTGTGTCGGGCTGTGTCGGCGCGCGGGGATCGCTGGACGGCGCGGACTCGGTGGGCCGAAGGGCCCCGTTTCTGTGCTGCTTCTCTCAACTTAAAAATGAAACTACTGAGCCTGTCTCCGGCATCTGGCGATGTGCTTTGCAGGTTGAATACGTCTGAAAGCAATTAAAGGTATGAAAGTGAACACCAAATATCAGCAGAGCTCCCACCGTGTCGTGCAGAGCGAGTCTTAAGAGCATGACGTGCAAACTATTGCAGGAAGTGAGTGCCATACAGGGTGTGCACACTGTACACACAAGATTTAATGGGAGGTTTATTTTCTGCTTGGAGAATTGTAACTGGAGTATTAAAATTACATAATGGAAAATTAGAACATGTGTTATATATGGAAATATAAATACAAAGTGTAGCAAAAAATGTGGTTTTCATTAGGAAAGGAATGATCAAGGAAAGGTACTTCTAAAATATAGTACAGTACAAATGGGCACAATGCTGGGGTAACTCAGCGGGTCAGGCAGCATCTCTGGAGAGAAGGAATGGGTGACGTTTTGGGTCGAGATCCCTCTTCACCCATTCCTTCTCTCCAGAGATGCTGCCAGTCCCGTTGAGTTACTCCAGCATTTTGTGTCCATCTTCGGTGTAAACCAGCATCTGCAGTTCAATAGACAATCATATAACTATTAAAACTCTGATCTTGGATGTGGATGTGTGTGTGTGTGTGTGTGTGTGTGTGTGTGTGTGTGTGTGTGTGTGTGTGTGTGTGTGTGTGTGTGTGTGTGTGTGTGTGTGTGTGTGTGTGTGTCTTTTCATATGTGATTCACATCTCCTCGGAAACCCGACGGGGTAACGGTGAAATTTTTACATATTCCGGTAGAGATTTACCTCATGATTTCAAAATCCCCTCATCTGGAAATTTGATTCATTATTTGCGAGTTGCGTGGCCCAGCCGCCCTCCCCCCCTCAACTCTGGATTTAAGCCATTGAACACGTGATCAAGTCGTGCTGTGTGATGACTAAGGCTGCCCCCCCCCCCCACCTCCCCGCAACCTTGGTCTAGTAGACAATAGACAATAGGTGCAGGAGGAGGCCATTCAGCCCTTCGAGCCAGCACCGCCATTCAATGCGATCATGGCTGATCATCCTCAATCAGTACCCCGTTCCTGCCTTCTCCCCATATCCCCTGGCTCCACTATTTTCAAGAGCCCTATCTAGCTCTCTCTTTAAAGTATCCAGAGAACCGCCTCCAACGCCCTCTGAGGCAGAGAATTCCACAGACTCACAACTCTCTGTGAGAAAAAGTGTTTCCTCGTCTCTGTTCTAAATGGCTTACCCCTTATTCTTAAACTGTGGCCCCTGGTTCTGGACTCCCCCAACATCGGGAACATGTTTCCTGCCTCTAGCGTGTCCAAGCCCTTAATAATCTTATATGTTTCAATAAGATCCCCTCTCATCCTAAATTCCAGAGTTCCTTCTGACATGGTACAGAACAGCACAGGAGCTGGCCCTTCAGCCCACAACGTCCGTGCTGAACTTGATGCCAAGTTAAACTAATCTCCTCTACCTGCACGTGATCTGTACCCCTCCGTTCCCTACATATCCAGCTGCCTATCCAATGGCCTCTTAAACACCACTATCGTATCTGCCTCCACCATCACCCCTGGCAGCGCGTTCCAGTCACCCATCGTTCTCCTTTAAACTTTGCCCCTCTCACCTTAAATCTGTGCCCTCTAGTCTTTGACATTTCCAACCTGGGAAAAAAAAGGTTCTGGTTATCTACCCTATCTGGGCGTCATATCATTTCATATACGTCCATCAGATCTCCCCTCAGCTTCTAACACTCCTTTGAAAACAAGCCAAGCCTGTCCAAACTCTCCTTATAACTAATACCTCATACAGGCAACAGTCTGATAAATCTCTTAATCTGGTAAAAATGTATTTTGTTTTAGTCTATTATGTATTATTTACGTGTATTGTGTTCACAGGCCTGGAATCTGCTGCAAGTAGCAATTACATTATTCCATTGTCGGTACATTAGACAATAGACAATAGACAATGGGTGCAGGAGTAGGCCATTCGGCCCTTCGAGCCAGCACTGCCATTCAATGTGATCATGGCTGATCATCCCCATATGTCGGACAGTAGGCTGGGTCTCTATTCCTTGGAGCGCAGGAGGATGAAGGGAGACCTTATAGAGGTGCATAAAATCATGAGAGGAATAGATCGGGTAGATGCACGGAGTCTCTTGCCCAGAGTTGGGGAATCGAGGACCAGAGGACCTAGGTTGAAGGAGAAGGGGAAAAAATTGAATCGGAATCCGAGGGGTGACTTTTCTCACAAAGGGTGGTGGGTGGGTGGAACAGGCTGCCAGAGCAGGTAGTTGAGGCTGGGACTATCCCATCGTTTAAGAAACAGTTAGACAAATACATGGAAAGGACAGGTTTGGAGGGATATGGACCATACGAGGGCAGGTGAGACTAGTGTAGCTGGGACATGTTGGCCGGTGTGGGCAAGTTGGGCTGAGGAGTCTGTTTCCACACTGTATCACTCTATGACTCCATATGAGAATTAAACACATGACCCTCTGTAAAACCTCACTGATTATACTCGCTTCCACCATCTATGAGGCCATGAATACCACATGCGTTCTTTAACCACTGTATCTACTTGGGCACCTTACAGCCCAGCGGTACCTATAGTCATTTACTTTAATTTAGTTTAAAGATACAGGCCATTCGTCCCACCGAGTCCGCACCGACCAGCGATCCTCGCACATTAACGCTGCCCTACACACACCAGGTACAATTTACAATTACTCCTAGCCAATTAACCTACAGACCTAGAACATAGAACATAGAAATTAGGTGCAGGAGCAGGCCATTCGGCCCTTCGAGCCTGCACCGCCATTCAATATGATCATGGCTGATCATCCAACTCAGTATCCTGTACCTGCCTTCTCTCCATACCCCCTGATCCCTTCAGCCACAAGGGCCACATCTAACTTCCTCTTAAATATGGCCAACGAACTGGCCTCAACTACCTTCTGTGGCAGATAATTCCACAGATTCACCACTCTCTGTGTGAAAAACGATTTTCTCATCTCGGTCCTAAAAGACTTCCCCCTTATCCTTAAACTGTGACCCCTTGTCCTGGACTTCCCCAACATCGGGAACAATCTTCCTGCATCTAGCCTGTCCAACCCCTTAAGAATTTTGTAAGTCTCTATGAGATCACCCCTCAATCTTCTAAATTCCAGCGAGTACAAGCCGAACAAGACCTGTACGTCTTTGGAGTGTGTGGAGGAAAGCGAAGATCCCGGAGAAAACCCACGCAGGTCACGGGGAGAACGTGCAAACTCCGTACAGACAGCGCACGTAGTCAGGATCGAACCCGAGTCTCTGGCGCTGTGAAGCTGTAACTCTACCGCTGTTCCACCGTGCCACAGTAAATACATTTCTAAACAGGAAACTTTAAAATAAATATATTCAATGGATATTACTTTAGTTACCAGCATCAGTGAATTATTCAATGCAATATTCATGACATATGATTAATGAAAATATCGCCGTGACAATGCTTCTCTTTAAGTGCATATGTTTTATAATAATGCCTTTATAAACAGCATGAATTTCTACACTATTTTTTTTTTAACGTATTGTGTTTTTTAGAAATACAAGGCAGAAACAGGCCCTTTAGCCCACCGAATCCACCCTGACCGGTAATCACCCATACACTAGCACGCTCCTACACATTAGAGGCAACGTTTACCAACGCCAATTGACCTACAAACCTGTACGTCTTTGGAGTGTGGGAGGAAACCGAAATCTCGGATAAAAACCCACTCAGGTCACGGGGAGAACGTACAAACTCCGTACAAACAGCGCCCGTGGACAGGATCGAACCCGGATCTCTGGCGCTGTGAGGCAGCAACTCTACCGCTGCGCTACGGCGTGGCCCAACAATATTTAATAATCTGCAGATAATTTTCTGTAGATAGTTTAACAAGGTTACGATGGTTGTTGGCAAAGTTGACCACTGGCAGTACAAGGTAACACAAAGTGAGCTGTGTAGGAAGGAACTGCAGACGCTGGTTTACACCGGAGATCGACACAAAACGCTGGAGTAACTCAGTGGGACGGGCAGCATCTCTGGAGAGAAAGAATGGGTGACGTTTCAGCTCGAGACCCTTCCTCAGACTGAAATCGGAAGAGTCGCAGTCTGAAGAAAGGTCTTGTCCCGAAACGTCACCCACTCCTTCTCTCCAGAGATGCCGCCTGTCCCGCTGAGTTACTCCTGCGTTTTGTATCTATCTGCAACACAATGCGAGCTGTTGATTGATGCTAATGTCTTCGTCCCACTAAGTACGCACACAAATAATTAACCCTAGACAGAGAGATATGGAGAAAAGGGCAAGTTTCCTCGTTGGATAGTTTGCTTGGGGGCCTCACCTGTCACGCTGTATTTAGTCGTGAAGCGTTGCTAAGTTCTAACTCATTTCCTGTAATGCAAAACCTGCAATCGGTCTAGAGAAATAGAAAATAGCATGGGCGGCACGGGGGCGCGGCGGTAGAGTTGCTGCCTCACAGCGCCAGAGACCCGCTCTCCATCCTGACTGTCTGTACGGAGTTTGCACGTTCTCCCCGTGACCTGCGTGGGTTCTCTCCGAGATCTCCGGTTTCCTCCCACACTCCAAAGACGTGCAGGTTTGTAGGCTAATTGTCTTGGTAAAATTGTAAATTGTCTCTAGTATGTGTAGGATAGTGTTAGTGTGCGGGGATCGCTGGTCGGCGTGAACTCGGTGGGCCGAAGGGCCTGTTCTGTGCTATATCTTTAAACTATCCTAAAACTAACCTAAACAGGCTATTTAGCCCGTTGAATCCGTGCGCATCATCAAACTCGCATTTACACAGTTAGACAGGTACATGGAGGGATATGGCCCAAACGCAAGCAGGTGGGACTAGTGTAGCTGGGACATGTTGGCCGGTGTTGGGCCGAATGGCCTGTTTACACATTGTATCTATGGCTCTCTGAGCATCATAGGTGTAAGGACATGGCTAATCCAACAATGCTTCACCGCTGCTTTCCAATCTACCTGTGGTAGTCTTTCATCTACAGTGTGATCAGAAGTCAAGTCACCTCTGTAATAGTCATACAGCATGGAAACAGGCCCTTTGGCCCAGCTTGTCCGCGCCGACCAACATGCCCCATCTACACCAGTCCCACCTGCCTGCGCTTGACCCATATCCCTCCAAACCTGTCCTATCCATGAACTTATCCAAATGTTTATTAGATGTTGTGATAGAACCTGTCTCAACTCCCTCCTCCAGCAGCTCGTTCCATACACCGACCACCCTAGGTGTAAAAAGGTTTACCCCTCAGCTTCCTATTAAACCTTTCCCCACCCCCCCCCCCCTCCCCCACTCACCCAATTTGGTTCTCGATTCCCCAACTCTAGGCAAAATTGGTGGACTCAACTAGATGGAATGAATGGTGGAAGTGAAGAAATGGGTGCAAGTCCAGGTGGGGCACAAGGAAGAGAGGGGGAAGGAAAGGAAAGAAATTAATTAAAACTCCAGCATATTGCAATATTTGTGGACATGTTAACAGAATATTAATAGCACCAAATTATTTTCACGCTGACACATAGATTCTAGCTAGAATCTCGCATCAATTTGAGGGTGAATATATATTTAACATACAATTAAGTTAATTTATAGGAAGGAACTGCAGATGCTGGTTTAAACCGAAGATAGACACAAAATGCTGGAGTAACTCAGCGGGACAGGCAGCTTCTCTGGAGAGAAGGAATGGGTGACATTTTGCGTCGAGACCCTTCTTTAGTAAATTAAAATTCATTTAGGGCGGCACGGTGGCGCAGCGGTAGAGTTGCTGCCTGACAGCGAATGCAGCGCCAGGGACACGGGTTCGATCCTGACCACGGGTGCTGCCTGTACGGAGTTTGTACGTTCCCCCCGTGACCTGCGTGGGTTTTATTTGAGATCTTCGGTTTCCTCCCACCTTCCAAAGACGTGCAGGTTTGTAGGTTAATTGGCTTTGGTACAAGTGTAAAATTGTCCCTAGCGTGCGTCGGGTAGTGTTGGCGTGCGGGGATCGCTGGTTGGTGCGGTCTCGGTGGGCCGAAGGGACTGTTCCGCACTATATCTTTAAACTAACGTAAATATGGAAACAGGCTGTTCTGCCCATCGAATCCATGCGCATCATCAAACACGCATTTACACTAACCCTAGGACATTTTATTCTGTCCGCGTTGTCAAAAGAGGAGTTTGCCAGCTGCATGGAGGGCAGAGATGTGTGGGCTGTCCCTCACCGTGCCCGTCCGAAGCCAGCACCACTGCGTCAACGATTTAATAATAATAATAATAATACTAATAATAACAATGTCATAAACCTCGCAGATTCTAACACTTTATTAGTTTGTTAGTTTGGTTTATTATTGTCACGTGTACTGAGGTACAGTGAAAAGCTCTTTGTGGCGTGCTCTTCAGTCTGTGGAAAGACTGTGATTACAACAAGGGATCCACAGAGTACGGATACAGGGTAAAGGGAATGACGTTTAGTGCAAGATGGAATCCAGTGGTGTCCGAGGCAGGCTATTCCTTTGATCACGGCTGTTGGCTGGTGATGCACACAAAGCTGGTGCTAGTCTGGTTAGCCCCTCGGCAACCTGCTGCTCACAGTTTAACCGTAGAGTCATACAACACAGGGCGGTAGGGTGGCGCAGCGGTAGAGACGCTGCCTGACAGCGCCGGAGACCCGGGTTCGATCCCGACTACGGGTGCTGTCTGTACGGAGTTTGTACGTTCTCCCAGTGACCTGCGTGGGGTTTCTCGGAGATTTCTGGCTTCCTCCCACACTCCAAAGATGTACAGTTTTGTAGGCTAATTGGCTTGGTATAAATGTAAAAATTGTTCCTAGTCTGTATGGGGTGGTTTTAATGTTCGGGGATCGCTGGTCGTCACGATCTTGGTGGTCCGAATGGCCTGTTTCCACGATGTATCTCTAAACTAAACAAGGAAACAGACCCTTTGGCCCAATCATCCATGTCGACCAAGATGCCTCATCTTAACGTGTCACATTTACCTTGATTGTCCCATATCCTTCTAAACCTTTCATATCCATGTACCTGTCCAAGTGCCTTTTAAATGTTGTTCTAGTACCTCCTCTGGCAGCTCGTTCTATACACCCGCCACCCTCTGAGTGAGGATGTGTGGCCCCACAGGCTCCTATTAAATCTTCCCCCTCTCAACTTAAACCTCAGACGATTTTTAGTGGCTGTTCATTATCAAACATGAAAATAGAGGCTAGAAAACCAAACACAAAATGCCAGAGTAATTCAACGGGTCAGGCAGCATCTCTGGGAGTAAGACACAAAGTGCCAGAGTAACTCGGCAGGTCAGGCAGCATCTCTGGAGAAACAATCTTGTTTTAGATTCCCCGACCCTGGGTAAAAGACTCTTGCGTATTCACCCTATCGATCCCCTTCATGACTTTATACCGAGTATTATAATGATCTTTGGGCTCCTCTGAGCTCCTGGTTCTTTTGACTGAAATATTGAGTTCAGAGTGATGGGGGGTGTAGTTTAGTTTAGTTTAGAGTTACAGCACGGAAACAGGCCCTTCAGCCCATCGAGTCCGCACCGTCCAGCGATCCCCGCACAGTAACACTACCCTACACACACCAGGGACAAATTACAATTTAACCAAGCCCATTAACCTTACACACCTGTACGTCTTTGGAGTGTGGGAGGAAACCGAACATCTCGGAGAAAACCTATCCTACACACACTAGGGACAATTTACAATTTTACCAAAGCCAATTAACCTACAAATCCGTGTGTCTTTGTGGAGTGTGAGTGGAAACCGGAAATCTCGGAGAAAACCCACGCAGGTCACGGGGAGAACGTACAAACTCCCTGCAGACAGACAGCGCCCGTAGTCGGGATCGAACCCGGGTCTCCGGCGCTGCGAGCGCTGTAAGGCAGCAACTCTACCGCATTTGGGAAAGAAATGAATGGTTTGGTAAAGTTGAGAGACTATTGAACTGGTTGCCATGGCAGATCCTTCCCTTAGCCACGTGGGAGATACAGAGGAGCTTACGTAGGAACTTGTACTGAGGCGCTTGCCGAAATAAATCTCACTGTACCTCGGTACGAGTGACAAATAAAGTGCCGCAGCACCATTTGGGGATGGAGGGAACGAAAGAACGAATGAATGAAGGGCGGAGAGGCACAAGACGGAGAAAGAAAGGAGGCCTTCCGAGCAGGTGCAGGTAAAGTCCAGCTGAGGGGGACGTAATCTAAAACACAGCGTAGACTTTCACACCCAGGCCTCTTCCAGCTTCAGTCGGCAAGAGGGCTGCTACTCCCTGAAGCAGCCCTGTCTGTTTCCTCTGCACAGCCTCACTCAGCCTCACATTATCACATCTGCATTGCAAAACACCCCCCTTGCTCTGGTATTAATTATTAATTAGCCTACAGTCACTGACGAGGGTGTGATCCCCACGCTGCTCCGACCCACACGCAGCCTGAGATTCGTGCCGTGGGGGGGGGGGGGGGGGGGGGGGGAGTAAGGGAGTGGAGGAGGGGTGGGGGGAGGATGAGGGGATGATGGGGGAGGATGGGGGTAGGATGGGGGGGAGAGTCAAGGATAGGGGGGTGGGGGGAGGAGAGTGAATAGGAACATATGCCATTTTCTTTGGTGTTATTAAAAATCACATTCAACGTACATCTGTGCCGGTTTCAAAACAAAATGGGAATTATTGCCGGGGATTATTGCCAAATGAGATTTTTTTTTAAAAGGAAAAATGCGAACCGCCATGAAGATGCATTATGACATCGTTTTACCCTAAATCATTTTATCGTGTGGGCATGGAACCTGTTCGTTATCAGTCATGGAATTATGGGATTAAGAAAAGGCACGCAAAGTGCTGGAGTTACTCAGCAGGTCAGGCAGCGGCTCTGGAGAAGAATTAAGACACAAAACTGCTGGAGTAACTCAGTGGGTCAGGCAGCATCATTCTAGTTTAGTTTAGTTTAGAGATACAGCGCGGAAACAATTCCTTCGGCCCACCAAGTCCGTGCCAACCAGCGATCACCCATGCGCTCGTTCTATATTTGATTAAGTATTGTGTAGGAAAGAACTGCAGATGGTGGTTTAAATCGAAGGTAGACACAAAATGCTGGGGTAACTCAGCGGGACAGGCAGCATCTCTGGAGAGAAGGAATGGGTAACATTTCGGGTCGAGACCCTTCAGAAGATGAAGACCGAAACGTCACCCATTCCTTCTCTCCAGAGAAGCTGGCTGACCCGCTGAGCTACCCCAGCATTTTGTGTCCATCTTCTCTTCAGGGGAGGGGGCGGGACAGAGACAGAATGTAGTCGGAGACAGTAAGGCTGGTGGGAGAACTGGGAAGGGGGAGGGGATGGAGAGAGGGAGAAAGCAAGGGCTATTTGAAGTTAGAGAAGTCAATGTTCATACCGCTGGGGCGTAACCTGCCCAAGCAAAATATGAGGTGCTGTTCCTCCAATTTGCGCTGGGCCTCACTCTGCTAATGGAGGAGGCCCAGGATAGAAAGGTCAATGCGGGAATGGGAGGGGGGAGTTAAAGTGCTGGGCAATCCGGCTTGTTAGTTTAGTTTAGTGAAACAGCGTGGAAACAGGCCCTTCGGCCTACCGAATGCGCTCAGACCCGTACACTACACACACGGGCAAATCCTACACACCGATGACAATTTGCAGGAGCTAATTAACCTCGAAACCTGCACGTCTCTGGAAGGCATTTCTTGTGTTGACGTGCCTGCGTGTTGTATCTTCCCAGGGCACAGTCTGCATTCCTGAGCGAGGACTGTGCAGCTTCTGTAGTTTGATGGGTGGGGGGGTGGGTGGTGGGGAAGTTTGTTCCCCCCACAGTCTGACGCCCCAGGCACAGTGTTATGCCGCTTTCATTATGGAGTTCAGATGGAATACCCGACATGGTTCAGTAAAACAAAAGCAATTTACTAAAACAGAAACAGGTTTGCGGTGGGTAGTGCAGCCCACATGCCATGTTGCAAGGAGCCAGGGCCAAACACAAGGAAGCCTGCTTGTGCTACACGTCTCTCACTGCCTGCGATCCAGAAAGGCTTGAGGGCGGGTATATCAACAAAGGTTAAGTAAACCGCCTTAACTCAGTCGAGCTGCTCTTCCAGCCAACTGCCAGTCAATGTCTCTACTTCCTCAGTAGAATCAAAAGGATCGAGATATTGCTAATTTAGTATCGTTTTTAGAGATACAGCACGGAAACAGGCCTCTCAATAGACAATAGACAATAGGTGCAGGAGTAGGCCATTTGGTCCTTCGAGCCAGCACCGCCATTCAATGTGATCATGGCTGATCCTCCCCAATCAGTACCCCGTTCCTGCCTTCTCCCCACATCCCCTGACTCCGCTATCTTTAAGAGCCCTATCTAGCTCTCTCTTGAAAGCATCCAGAGAACCGGCCTCCACCGCCCTCTGAGACAGAGAATTCCACAGGCACTTTCGGCCCAGCGAGTCCGCACAGACCAGTGGTCCCCGCACACGAACACCATCCAACATACACTCGTCACCAGGGACAAATTTACATTTATACCCAGCTAATTAACCTGCAAACCTGTACATTCCTTTGGAGTGTGGGAGGAAACCGAAGATCTCGGAGAAAACCCACGCAGGTCACGGGGAGAACGTACAAACTCCGCACAGACAGCGCCCGTACAAACCCGGGTCTCTGGCGCTGTAAGGCAGCAACACTACCACTGAGCCACTGTGCCACCCGCACTGTGAAGCCAGAGGAGGGAATGTGGGTGGAGGGAGGGGGGGAGGGGGGGGGAAATAGGTGCGAGTCCAGGTGGGGCACTGGGGAGGGTGTGGGAGAAAGGGGAAGGAGATGGGACCTTCTGAGTAGTTCTAGCATCAGGGCACACAGCGGCGCAGAGGGTAGAGTTGCTGCCTCACAGCGTCAGAGCCCCCTGTTTGATCCTGACCTTGGGTGCTGTCTGTGTGGAGTTTTCTATCTTAGAGTTTCTGTAGTAACTTGCACTAGGGACTTGGGGCTTTAGTTTTGCGCGAATATTGTATTTACGAACATTTATTGAACACTAGACCAAGTGGGACCCGTTGAGTCCCTATCACACGGGAGGCCTGGCCCCCAACCTGTTCCCACAACGCAATATTCAACCACTCACCGTTCCTCCAACGCAACCCGTTGCCCAAACGGAATATTCCACCACTCACCCATAGCCCCCAACTTCACAGAGGCGGCTCATTTCCCTTTATCCCTCAGCACTCCCTCCCCTCTCCTCTTCAGCCTCCCAATTGCACTTGCTGCCAGGACTTTAAAAAATAATAATCCAATTGCACTTCCCCTGCCTCTCCTAGCACTCCCTCCCCCTCCTCTTCAGCCTTCCTGTTTTTAAACTTTAAAAACTTGCTGGCAGGACTCAGTGTGCTGTGATTGCAATATTGTTGTGGGGAGGGCCAGCAAGGATTTGGATCCCATTGTGACATCATAGCTGTAACTGCCCGTGTGCAGATGGAAGACATTTTTCCCAAACTGGATTTTGTAAAGTTAAAAATGTGAATAACATGTAAAATATAACATCCATCTGAACGAAACTTGATAAAAAAAACACCACAAGACAATTATGAGTAAGGTGGTCCAAAAATTGTAGCGCTATCGTGTACCGTTTTGGTATAATTCAGGGCATGTCAGACAGACAGACAGACAGACAGACAGACAGACAGACAGACAGACAGACAGACAGACATACAGCAGACTCACTAACAAACAAGGTGAGAGTTTTAGTAATATATAGATAGATATTTTGATCATTGTGTTATCTGTGAGTATTGTGTTTATACAGGAGGTTACAAAAAGTGATAAACAGTGCCCGGTCCGTCCTGGGTCCTGAGCTCCCAACCATCGAAGGGATCTATAGGAGTCACTGCCTCAAAAAGGCAGCCAACATCATCAGAGACCCACACCACCCTGGACACGCACTCATTTCACTCCTGCCATCAGAAAGAAGGTCCAGGAGCCTGAAAACTGTAATGTCCAGGTTCAGGAACAGCTTCTTCCCAACAGCCATCAGGCTATTAAACACCACAAACACTAAACTACTATGAACTGTCTTTGTTGCTTTAAGGACTTTGTGCTTTTCGGAATAGCATTGGGGGAGCTTCATCCACCCCGACACAGGAGCTTCGACCGCCCCCACCGTGGATGGTTCGAGTGACCAGACTGCGGGAGAATAAAGAGGGAAGAAGGATCAAGTTCAAGTTCAAGTGAGTTTATTGTCGTGTGTCCCTGATAGGACAATGACATTCTTGCTTTGTATCAGCACACAGAACATAGTAGGCATTGACTACAAAACAGATCAGTGTGTCCATATATCATTATATAAATACATACACACATGAATAAATTAACTGATAAAGTGCAAATAACAGATAATGGGTTATTAATGTTCAGAGTTTTGTCCGAGCCAGGTTTAACAGCCTGATGGCTGTGGGGAAGTAGCTATTCCTGAACCTGGTCGTTGCAGTCTTCAGGCTCCTGTACCTTCTACCTGAAGGTAGCAGGGAGATGAGTGTGTGGCCAGGATGGTGTGGGTCCTTGATGATGCTGCCAGCCTTTTTGAGGCAGCAACTGCGATAAATCCCCTCGATGGAAAGAAGGTCAGAGCCGCTGATGGACTGGGCAGTGTTTACTACTTTTTGTAGTCTTTTCCTCTCCAGGGCACTCAAGTTGCCGAACCAAGCCACGATGCAACCGGTCAGCAAGCTCTCTACTGTGCACCTGTAGAAGTTAGAGAGAGTCCTCCTTGACAAACCGACTCTCCGTAATCTTCTCAGGAAGTAGAGGCGCTGATGAGCTTTCTTGATAATTGCATTAGTGTTCTCAGACCAGGAAAGATCTTCAGAGATGTGCACGCCCAGGAATTTGAAGCTCTTGACCCTTTCAACCATCGACCCGTTGATATAAACGGGACTGTGGGTCCCCATCCTACTCCTTCCAAAGTCCACAATCAGTTCCTTGGTTTTGCTGGTGTTGAGGGCCAGGTTATTGTGCTGGCACCAGTTGCTCGATCTCTCTTCTGTACTCCGACTCATCCCCATCAGTGATACGTCCCACAACAGTGGTGTCGTCAGCGAACTTGATGATGGAGTTCGCACTGTGACCGGCAACGCAGTCATAAAGTATAGAGTGAGTACAGCAGGGGGCTGAGCATGCAGCCTTGAAGTGCCCCCGTGCTGATTGTTATCAAGTCTGACACATTTCCACCAATACGAACAGACTGTGGTCTGTGAATGAGGAAGTCGAGGATCCAATTGCAGAGGGATGCGCAGAGACCCAGTTCTGCGAGTTTGGTAACCAGCTTGGAGGGGATGATTGTGTTAAATGCCGAGCTGTAGTCAATGAATAACAGCCTGACATATGAGTTTTTGTTGTCCAAGTGGTCCAGAGCGGAGTGGAGGGCCAGCGAGATCGCATCCACCGTTGATCTGTTGTGGCGGTAAGCGAACTACAGTGGGTCCAGGTTTTTGTCGAGGTAGGAGTTGATTTGCGCCATGATCAACCTCTCGAACACTTCATCACCACAGGCGTTAGTGCCACAGGTCGATAGTCATTGAGGCACGTCACCTTGCTCTTCTTGGGCACCGGTATTATTGATGCCCTTTTGAGGCAGGTGGGGACCTCAGACCTCAGAAGTGAGAGGTTGAATATGTCCGTAAAAACTCCAGCCAGTTGGTCCGCACAGGTTTTTAGAACACGACCAGGTATGCCATCAGGTCCAGGCGCTTTATTAAGCTTTATTCCCTTCCATCACAGTGAGGAATGTGGGGAATCCGCTGTGGTGGATGTTTATGTTAACTTTTATGTAGTCGTGTGTCTTGTAGCTTTTTTTAGTATGGCTGTATGGTAAATCGAGTCTCACTGTACCTTAAATGGTACCCGTGACAATAAAATACCTTTGATTCTTTGAATTGCTGCCTTACAGACAAAGGACAAAGGAGATTTATTATCACACACACCGATTGGTGTAGCGAAATTTGTTTTGCCATGCAGCACAGATAAAGATAAGACATAACATTAAAAATTAAAAACATCCCCCCACAATGGTTCCCCATTATCGAGGAAGGCACAAAGTCCAGACCCCATCCCCATGTCCACCCATAGTCGGGCCTATTGAGGCCTCCGCAGTTGCCTTTACGGGGCCCGATGTTCCAGGCCGTTCTCGCCGGGTGATGGTGCTCCGGCGTTGGGAGAGTCCTCTCAGCGGCTTGGCGTGCCAAGAACAGCTGTCCCCCTTACCGCAGACCGCGGCTTCCAAGCCGACAGGCAGCGCTGGATGGAGCTCCACCGCCGGTGATCTCGGCGAGAGATCCCAGGCTCCCGGTGTTAAAGTCAGCGCAGCTGGCCGCCCCACAGACCCGCAGCTCTGCGACCCCAGCCCTCCGGGGCTCCACAGCACGGCGACCCGGGCAAGGTATCGCCCGCTCCACGAGGGCGCACCAGCGCTGTGCCACCGCCAAAGCTGAAGTCCCGGCCGGTCCCAGCCGGTCCCGGCAGGGAAAGCCGCTCCAGTCTGTTCGCAGGCCGCGAGGAAGGGGCAAAAACACTGGCTCGGAGAAAAGCCGCATCTCCGACCAGGTAGGGACTGAGAGAAATAGTTTCCCCCGTTCCCCACCCCTACCCCCCCACATAAAAATACTTAAAGACCACCAAAAACAAACACTTTTAACTAACTAAAAATTTTAAAAAGGGTGAAAAAACTAACAGCTGCTGGCAGGG